>VMBQ01006759.1:37501-51387 GCA_007657795.1 Dreissena rostriformis | reverse complement strand
AGATGCTCGCCATCTTGGATGAAATAGTCAAAACGGTTTAAAATAAAAAATACCTTAAGTCCAAACGGCCTATTTCAGACTTCACAGAGTTTCTGGGGTTTCATTGTTTGTCATATTTAACTTCATGCTGCAAAACTGGCCACTTAAACATGAGTAACCTTAGGTTACCTTGGGTGGTTTACCACCGCAGGTCTTTGGAACCTCTGTAGTGGCCTCTTCTTCGTCCTCACTATTTAATAGTCTCAATGTTTTACTTCCGCTAATAATTGTATTGTAATCACATTTATAGTCGTTCATCATCGGGTGGTTAATCCAATGTTTGACCAGGCGTCTTTTGAATGTATCAGTGTTCTTGGCTGTGACAACAGCACTCGGTAAATTATTCCACACGTTAACAATACGGTTTGAGAAAAAGTTCTTGCGAATGTCACGTGTACATCTGTGTTTTACAAGTTTCAAGGGATGACCTCTATTTGTGTTAGTGTTCAGAGTAAAAATTCCAGCTGTTGTTCTTTTGTCATATATATTATTCAAAGAAAGACGAAATTTCAAAGTGGGTAGTTTAATAAATTTAAGTATTTCATGAGTTAATTCCATTTCTTCATTATTATTTTAAAGGGACTTGTTCACAGATTTGGCATGTTTTGAAGTTTGTCATTAAATGCTTTAAATTGATAAATGTAAACATCGTAACTAAATAGCTCCATGGCAGTATAAAACAAGAACAAAAAAGTAATCCACACCGGGACTCGAACCACTGACCCTTGGAGTATAAGTCTAGCAATTCTCGTTATGTCACAAAATATATATTTAAAACAACAGAACTCTGCAATCGTTTTGCGTTTGTAACGCTTTATACTTTTCAGGTTTTAAAATCGTAGAAAGATGCATATAATAGATATTTTAAAGCATGGTAAATGTTCAGTAGATTTTATAACGGTTTCCTCGCAAATATCAAAACTAAAACGAAAATCTGCAGATCCGATTTTCTTTTCGATTTACCAAAACGTGAACAAGTTCCTTTAAGTCTGGTGTAAAAATTCATGACAAGACTAACGTATAAATCAATGTAATCGACAACAGGCCAGATACTGCCAGTTTACGTTCTCCTTTTTCTTTTTCTTCATCATATATTGTACAAGATCCCTCTCTGTGGCATTATCGTACAAGAAACAGTTCAAGAGCCGTGGTGTGGCGCAGTTAAAATAAGTGTTAAAACTATGTACAAAGTCATTGGTGGCCTATTTCGGTGCCATCCCTTCCTTCAACGCTTCAAGGATGGGAGCGGTCACAAGGCGTTTTGATAGTTGATTCCACAGTCGTATTGCTGACGGGAAGAAGGAGTGTCTGAGGTAGTCTGTTCGGCAGAATGTACTGATATACCTGATACTGCTTTTTCTTGTGGATGATATAGAAGGCCGAAGGTAAGGATCAGATGGAATATTAATCAGGTTGTTTATGATTTGGTACATCATATATAGTGACCTTAGCAGTATGCCGTCTATCTTGGACTTGAAGAGATTGCATCAAATGTCATCTATCATCTGTGAGCTGCTGCTTGTTGCTCAGTAGTCGCCTTTCACTTAGCGTACATCGCGTATCTGAACTTCAAAGCTGGTCAATGCATGTCTGAGTATGAGAGTCCCATGCAGTTGCAGCGTACTCCGGTATAGGTCGCACTAAGGTGGTGTATGTGCGTGTTTTGATCATAGAGGTGGTCAGCTGGACAGTTTGCGCATCGGCTAGGAAGCCTAGGCTTTTGCTTGCCTTCCGGGTGACTGGCTACATGAGGTTTCCAAGAGATGCTGTCCGAGATTGTCACTCCTAGATATTTTCCATCCGTTACCTATACAAGCTACAATTATGTACTCTGACTTTATCGGGGCCGCTTTTTCTACATGTGCTAGACTTCACACTTTGACGGATTGAACGACATCTGTCCGTCTTTTTTTCATTTCTGTAGGGCATCCAGATCGAGCTGAAGTGGTGTTGTGTTCTTTGTTGTCTTGATCCTTCTGTAAATTAGCGTGTCGTCAGCGAAGAGCCGAGCTTTTGAAGTTAAAGTGCCTGGTAAAGGTCATTGCTGTATACCAGAAAGAGCATTGCTCAAGGGCAGCGCCCTGGGGACAAATAATGTTAAGTCGGCCGAGTTTGAAACTGTCATTGAACTGAGACCCGATCGCTTCGACCAGTTATAATAGGAAGCGTTTTATTCAAATAAAGACTGATCCTTTTATTCCATAGTGTCTGAATTTCACGTCGTTGATGCGGCACAACATCGAATGCTTTGGAAAAGGTTAGTATGATCGCATCGATCTGTTCGCCAGCATCTAAGAGATGCAACAAGGTACTGTAGGGGGAGGATATATTGCGATTCACAATTGCGTTTTCACCTAAAGCCGTGCTGTTGGATGATGTGTTCCATGAGTTTGCAGCATACTGATATCAGAGAGATTGTGCTAAAATTTGTCGGGTTGTTTCTGTCCCATTTTTGACGACTGCTGGGTTAACATGTGCCAACTTACATAAAGCTGAGACGCGTCCTCGCTGTAGAGAAGACGCAAAGACTTGCGTAAGCGCCGGGCTATTTCTGCTGCTTTATCTCCCAGGAATCGTGTCGACATTGCATCAGGTCCTTTAGTCTTGTGAGGGCCAAGTGTCTCGAGGAGCCTCCTACAGAGAGATTCGTGATAATTGGGAATGGGTCACCGGTCATTATCGAGCGTATATGTGGTCTACTTAGGTGAACATAGTGTGTATTGAGAAGTTTGTGCGGTGATTTTCGAGCCAGAGGCTACATTATGTGTGGACCCGGAGTGTGTCCCAGCATTCCTACCTAATTAGCTTACTAGACTCACGAAAGCTTGGACAATTTTTTAAATTATAGTTGAAATTTCCAGCTATGTCATTGAAACTGATATTTTTCAATGTTGGTGTGGTCTTGTGTTGTGTTGTGTGTGTGTGGGGGGGGGGAGCCGGAGTACCCGGAGGAAATCCCACCTGGACGGTATGGTAACCAACAACCGAACTCACATGCTGACGGGAACGGGTATTGAACCCGATTCGAATAGGTGAAAAGCAAGTGCAAACTGCAGATAAAGTATGGTGGTCTTTATTGTGGGGCCATTGTGTGCAAAGATCTATCAATGTTTATTGATAGATCGTTGCTGTATGCCGCGCCTTTTCTTTTCAGTTCCTTTAGCAGTTTGGCATTTCATCGTGGCTTGTCTGCCTCTTTACATATTTTTCATTCTTAATTGCCAACAATGTATTGCTGTCCACTGACAGCAGTTATAGAAACATGAAACTTCATTGTTGAAAGCATATTATAACATCGTTGATTATACTCTGTCTTTTCTGTTAATACATTGCATACATGATGTTGCTGCACACTCGCTAGTGCACACACTCGCTAAAGCTCATCAACATGACACTATATGAAAGAAACACAACACCAATTTAATTAAAAATATGATAAATATCAGTTACATTTAGAACTTTATAGAATTTATTAAAATTTAAGGTGTGTGGAGACAAGTGTGAACATTCTTTATTGCAATCACGACCGTTTTGACCTTGCGTCCTTTACCGTTTGTTCTCATTTTTCCGACCTTGACATTACTGAAAAAAGTAAATAAACCAACATTTTAATTAATTTAAGATTTTTGTAATGCGTTCCATTAAACCAAAATAATAAAATGAAAAATAATTGCAAATAATAACGGTTCTTATGGTCTAGTATGATTTAGCTTAGTAGAATACAATATAAACATCACTTTGTTACATATTTTCGCGATGCTCTTGGTTTTTTTTCATTTGTTAACTGTTTAATTGTTTTTATTGCATTTGTTAACTGTAAATACTAAAGTGTACGTAGTTAAACTGTAATAAATGTTATGGAATTTGAAACGCAATTAAACATTTTCAGAAATATTCAGTGACTGCTATTTTATTTCACCAGACTGTGGTGATATGACTGAAGAGCTGACAATCATAGACACGGCCAACCTGACCCAGTCTGTCAATGTCCTTCATGAACCTCTCAACGACAGTGACGTCGAGGAGTCGGGCCTCCACACCGGTATTGACAGCCTGGCTATCTGCATATGCGTAAAGTGTCGTCCCATATTTGCCTATGCAGTCAGTGGAGGCTAATCAGGGACAACACTTTCTGCATTTATCGAATTCTTTGTTTAAGGGAATTCTCTTCTAAATGGAAATCCAGTTTAGGCTGAAATTAACATCCTACATAAGTCTGTGTAAACAGCGCAGGCTTTGTTTTCCAATTGGACCAGTAACGGTACTTTTCACTTTATAAAAAAACACTCAACTTTATTTCAATAGTTTAGGTACAATGACCTTTCAAATTCTAGATGCAACATGATTTATTTTAATTTCCAAATACAATGCTTAAAATAAATATAAAAACATTGTACAAACATCATGTTTCAGAGAAGTCCCCCACCCCAAGACGCAGGGCTAAAAGAAAGGCGCGAAAGAAAAACAGCAGAAACTCCAACAACTCTTCCTCTGCTGTTGAACATGAACTGACCAATGCTGTTATCTCCATACCGGAGCTGTCAGAGATGGCTGCTAGACTGCGGGGAGGTCACCAGGATGGGGTACCAGTTCAGGGAATGGGTCATGTGGAGGCAGGCTGTACAGGCGTACAGGAGAGTCAGCCAACAAACAGCTCTGAATCTCAACCAATGAACATCGAGCGACAGCTTTCTGAATTCCTGTCTCAAGTGACTCCTTTAAGTCTAAGGCAGATATTATCCAGCAGTAACTTATCTGCTGTTTCTAATGATCTTCTTCACAATGCTGACTACCAAGGAAATGGGTTGAGATTTTCAATGGACAATCGTGCCATGTCCCAGAGCGAGCCATCTACGTCTGGCTGCCAGACAGTTATGATTTCTCCAAGCCCCATCACCGCGCTACAAGAGCATCTGGAGGCGACAGACACCCCCGGTCAGTTCCAGATCAGCGCATCCTTTATGCAGAACTGGCTCCAGGGGCTCGGACCAAACCTTCTTGGTACAGCCCGGCACTTGACCACCACGGACACCTCCCTGCCCTCCATACAGCAGTTTACCTCACAGCCTGTTCAGGCTTTGATACAGAACATGTTTCCTCTACAAGACAGGGTATCCGGTCTTACTCACTCTTCAAACACTGTGAACGGACATCAAACATTCAATAGTTCATTGACTAGTTCTCAGTTGACGTCAGTTGCTGTCAGTGTAGGTTCTTTCCCATCTGTTGCTCAGCCAACATTTGCTCAGTCACCAATCGCCAGTCTACAGTCAATGTTGAACCAAAACACTCAAATTTTACCGGCTGTTGCTTCCCATCCATCAATACCTGTTAAACATTTTACATCAAGTATACCAGTCTTTGCAAATGCTACAGCAATGGGTTTAGCAACCATGAAACCTCCAGCCACCTTGATACCCATATCCCACCCGGCGGGTCAGCCAGCTCTGTCCTCTAAGGTCAGTGGTGTCATGCCCCCAGGGTCAGATGGGGGCTCAAGCCTCCAGGTTACCCGACTCCTATTAAAGCCTGCTGTGCCCGGCGAGCCTGTGCAGCTGATAGCTCTGGACGGAGGCATTGAGCCCAATAAACTGAGGGAGATAATTGAGAGGAACAGTGTTGGTAAGGGTCAATAGATGGTTTCGCTTCTTTACTAGCATTCTGAAAAAAGTGGGCTTAAAGCATGTGTGTAAAGACACGAAAGTGTTGTCACAGATTAGCTTGTTCAGTCTGCACAGGCTAATCAGGGATGACACTTTCGCATTTATGAAAATCCAGTGTAGGCGGAAAGTGTTGTCCCTGATTAGCCTGTGAGGACTGCACAGGCTGAGTCTGCACAGGCTAATCTGGGACAACATTTTACGCACATGCATTAAGCCCAGTTTTCCAGAACTCTGCTCATTTTTTGGCTTTAAAAAAGCAGTTTGTTAACAGGGAAATGTTATCATTAAATTCTAATATTTAATAAGCCTTTTTGTTTATGTAATTCGATATGAAATTGATTTTTATCAAGCCTTTTATTTTAAACTATTGCTAGATATTAAAAAGTAAAGTTATTTTAAAGTTGATTGAATCTTTTTCCAAAAGTACAACAATGTCTTGGATGTTTATTGTAAATATATCACTAGCAGATATTTAAGAGACTCTCAGACAGTCTTGGAATATCTAAGTGATCTTAAACCCCTTATTTTAAAAATGGATTAAGAAGTTTTGAGAAATCAGGGACTTGTTCATCTAAATGGTCTCATAAGTAAGAGAAGTTATCAAGAAGACTTTATCTGTATTATTTGCAGGCCCTGTCATTGGCCAGTGCAGTGGTCCCACCATGACAACCACCACACATACCTACAGTGCCATGGAGAGCCTACTACAGGCCTCACACATGTACACCAGCAACCTCAAACAGCAACAGTCAGCGGCTGGTCCCCACACATGTTCTCAGCAGCAGGAAGAGCAGCAGCAGCAAATGCAACATATTCATTATCAGCAAATGCTTCAGCTTCAGCAACAACAGCATCAAGCTCAACAGCAGCTACATATAGATCAGCAGCAACATATACAACAACAGCAACATCAGCAACATGTGAGTGACACCCAACAAGAAGAAAATCAGATGAATTTACCTGAACAGAATGAACCTCAGATGTTCTACCAATCCAAATCCAACATGGCCGGCATACAGGGTGGTAGTTCTGTTTCTGATGATCTATATCTACATCAGCATCAACAACAACAACAGCATCATCAGCAGTCTTGTGAAAACAGTCAGGAGTTACAAGGCTCAAAAGTCCAGCAGCATGATAATGAAAGCCAGTCAGCCGTTTGTGGCAACAACATTGACATTCACCAGCATCATCATCTTAATCAAGAGCAGCAGCAACAACAATCAATTTTGCCCAATCGTGAGGGAGCAGACGCGAGTACTTTAAGCAGCAATTCTGTGTGGTGTCAGCAACAGCAGCATCATGGCAGAGATATAAGTGACAACTCAGTGGCTGGGACCCACTCCAAAGGACTGAAACAGTCAGGTAAAACATTACAGTTTGTACTATGTGAGTGTGATCAGTATTCAAAATAGCCTACGTGTACGTAGATAGATTTTGTATTGGCTTCTAAAATCCCTAATTGGTACTTAAGTTGGCTTCTCGAATCTCTAAATGGCTACTGAAATCCCTAATTGGTATTTTAATCTTGAATGAGCTTCTCAGATCTTAAATTGGCTTCTGAAATCTCTAATTAGCTAGTTAATATTTAACAAATAAACAAACATGCATAGGAATTTGGGGTCAGGACATTATTTTTCTTCTACGATGTAATAAAATTATTTATTTGTTGTCTCTTTTGGTTACCAACTATAACAGCCCTATTACTATGCTATCAGGGTAGAGTCTTTGGTAGTCTAACACCTAAATCTAAACATAGCATTTGTGTGTTTCAGGTCTTGGCTCCATGGCCACTACAGCGTCTTCCAATCATCTCGTCACTTCTCTCCGCAGTTCTCAACCATTTTCAGTAAGCAGGAGGGCTCAAATACTTAAACTAGGAATGAATTGAGCCTTGTTCTGGGAAAACTGGGCTTAATGCATGTGCTTAAAGTGTCGTCCCAGATTAGCCTGTGCAGTCTTCACATGCTAATAAGGAATGACACTTTCCGCTTTACGGAATGTTTTGTTGAAAGGAAGTCTCTTCTAAACAAAAATCCAGATAATGCGAAAATGTTGTCCCTGATTAGCTTGTGTGGATTGCACAGGCTAATCTGTGACAACACTTAACATACATGCATTAAGCCCAGTTTTCCAAAAATGAGGCTCTTATAATCAAAGGTTTCAAAATTTTAATAATATTTTAGTTCAGAAATAAAACACATGCATGGCCTTGTCTATGTTGTCCACATGGCTCTGGCCTAGATCCTAATTGATGCACTTAGTTTCCATCACAGCCCATATCTTTCCCCAATGAATTCTTTCAACTGTTTCCCCCAGGTTAAGGCTTAGTTACAAATACATCTCTTGAAAGATCTTCAGCAACTCAGAGCATTGTTTCCATCTTTGACCATGATTTTTGTTTTAAATTAACGCTCCACACCATTAGTTAAGTCTACAACTTTCTGCGAAAAAACCCTCATACAAAGTGTTTTTTGAACCATGTCAAATTTGGCTAATTATTCGGAACAGTATCACCTTGCTACATATACCCACATTTGGCATTGGTGGTTATTGTGTCTCACAATTGCGACTAGCTGTAGCTAAATTATCATTTCTAATTGTATGACAATTCATACAATTTGCAATCTTAACTTATAGTATAACACCTGAAATTATTAGACAAGACGTTTTATTTTGTATTTACTTTAATGATCCCCAAGTGAACCATTATAATATGCATGGAGTTGCTTCAACAAGTTAAGAACATATCTTCAAAATTCCTTTATTCCAGTCTGTATCAAATCATGCGGATGTCAATAACACAGAGCAGGCAAGCTTAGATCCATCAAACACAGAGCAGCGGAACACAGAGCCTGCAGAAGGGACAGGGCACTCCCCTAGTTACCCACAGTCCTCTGATGTCGAGCCGTTACCACTGCCTACCTTCTTTGATAACCAGAACTGTGTCTGTAAGTGTAACCAGAACTGTGTCTGTAAGTGTAACCAGAACTGTGTGTAAGTGTAACCAGAACTGTGTCTGTAAGGGTAACCAGAACTGTGTCTTTAAGTGTAACCAGAACTGTGTCTGTTAGTGTAACCAGAACTGTGTCTTTAAGTGTAACCAGAACTGTGTCTGTAAGTGTAACCAGAACTGTGTCTGTAAGTGTAACCAGAACTGTTTCTAAGTGTAACCAGAACTGTGTCTGTAAGTGTATCTACGTGCAGTAATCAGAGAAGGGGCGTGTAGTTATTATGTGCCAAAAAGGAAATCTTTACGTCCCTAGCATTATGTATGTTTGGCTTTGTAGCTGTTCTACCATGGAATCACTCAAATTTGCAGGTTCAAGTTTTGTGTGAACAAATACTTAAAAAAAATGGCTTTTCAAGCCTTGCTGTTATTATTCCCCGCCGAAGGCGGAGGGATATAGAACTGGCGTTGTCCGTCTGTCAGTCACAAAATTTTGAAATTGGCGGGGGATATCGATTCAACAAATTTTCTTGTTTATCTAAGGATCATGTGATATACAGTGGAATCCCTCTAAACCTGACAATCCCGGGACCGAGAGGAAATTCTGGTTTTGAGAGGATTCCGGTTTAGAGGGGAAATATACTATTTTACTTTCAGAAGGTCAATTACATAACCTAATGGGGGAAAACACACACTTTCAGCAAATTTTAATAGTTTATTTACATATAACATTCATTCATGTTGCATCACATAAAAACATCATATTTTAATAGTCTATTTATATATAACATTCATTCATGTTGCATCACATAAGCACAACACATGTCACTTAATCTTTGTTTAGTCTTAGTAATCTTAACTGCCAATTTGAAAATATAAATGCAATTGCTTAAAGAACTCTGCAAATCACCATTTTATATGACACTTAATTAGCAACTGTAATAAAGAATTCAAAATTAATTAGCATTAAGCTCATTAAAATTTAGCACGGCTTCCTACATCAAAAGAAAAGCACACTAAAAAAACCTATGTTTGTTATCAGTAATTATAATCAGTATTATCACTTCTATTGATCGATATGTACATCACAGTCCTAATCTCTTTAAATTGTTTTGCGATTTTTACAGTTTGAAATTTTTTCGACCACCTTTATTAATTTCACTCGTCTTTAATCCGCTATTCACACGTTTTTGACACTAGGTCTGAGGTGCAATAAACTTGTCGTGACCGGTTAAGAGGTACAATTACGTATGGAATGACCCAATTTTGATTCCGGTCTTGAGTAGATATTTTACGCATGGTTTTATAGGTAAAACAATGGGACCGGACATGTTGTCCGGTTAAGAGAGGATTCCGTTATAGAGAAGATCTGGTTTAGAGGGTTTTCACTGTATAACAAATCAATAAGAAGGTAATCTTTTATTCTCTATATACATTTCTGTAATACTGCTTTTTCATTTTTCAGTTTGTGTTGACTGTAACAAGGTGTTTGCGTCTGGTTGCCGTGTGCACAGAACAGACTATGTGTACCAGTCTGACAGTCCGGTTCTCAGCAGGGCAAGGGCCTCACTGCCTCAATGCTTCATGCTGCAGAAAACGGGAACCAACCAGGCTGTAGATTTACTAGGTAGGTGCTTGGGTACAGAGACTGAATCATATTAATAAAATTGCAAAATGAAATTACTGAGGAATTATTTCTCTATCTTTTGTACAGCTTGCAACCAAAAATTGATAGAAGCTTGTCAATTATTTTCTCTATACAACATGTTTTACTTAGTTACTATTTTAATACTTTTTTCTTAAACATGCATGTATATGCATAATATACATTTACTGTTTATAACAGTCAGTAACTGAATGTTTTTAAACATTGACTTTTGACAGTTGGATTTTAAAAACTGTTTTTCCCCCGAATATTTTTGTATTTTATCAGATAAATATTTTTAAAAAATGCAGTTTGAAAACACTATAAGAGAATTAAAGTTAAGGATTCTAACACAGCAATTACTACTATTTTTACTATGGTATCCCACTGTCTGGTCAAGGTGTGTACTANGTGTGTACTACTATTATTACTATGCTATCCCACTGTCTGGTCAAGGTGTGTACTACTATTATTACTATGCTATCCCACTGTCTGGTCAAGGTGTGTACTACTATTATTACTATGCTATCCCACTGTCTGGTCCTTGTGTGTACTACTATTATTACTATGCTATCCCACTGTCTGGTCAAGGTGTGTACTACTATTATTATATAATGCCTTATTATGGTATCCCACTGTCTTCTCAAGGTGTGTACTACTATTATTATATAATGCTATCCCACTGTCTTCTCAAGGTGTGAACTACTTATATTATATAATGGTATCCCACTGTCTTCTCAAGGTGTGTACTACTATTATAAGCTAGGCTGTTTTCGAAGAAAACCCGAGGTATTGTCATAGCCCTCTCGTGTGCAACATCGTCGTCGTCGTAGTAGTCGTCGTCGTTGTCCGAAAATTGTTACATTGGCCATTACTTTTGCATTATTGAAGATAGCAACTTGATATTTGGCATGCATGTGTATCTCATGGAGCTGCACATTTTGAGTGGTGAAAAGGTCAAGGTCAAAGGTCAAAAAAACAAAATCCAAGCACCCACAGCCGAGCGTTGGCATCCGCTCGACGTTGCTCTTGTTATATAATGCTATCCCACTGTCTTCTCAAGATGTGTTCTACTATTATTATATAATGCTATCCCACTGTCTGGTCAATGTGTGTACTACTATTATTACTATGCTATCCCACTGTCTGGTCAAGGTGTGTACTGCTATTATTATATAATGTTATCCCACTGTCTTCTCAAGGTGTGTGGTGCAAGGGATGCCTGTCAGAGAGGGCTATATTTGGACCAATGGTTGGAGAGAGAGTGGAACTGACCAATCAGAGCTTCGCTGCACAGGAGCTGGGCTTCCATCCATTTCTGGTATGGTTTTGAATCTACACATGTTTTGTATAAAATACTCTTTTTTCATTAAAAACACCCCACCAATGATCCTTTTGACTTTAAAGTGTGACCTTGACCTTGTGATGGCGTGACTGCCTCAATGTGATAAAATTTGATTCATATATCCATGTCAATCTTTAGGAGGGTACATGAGTTATTGAACCACATGAAAACAAAGGCTCAAATTGCAACCTTCAACTGTGACCTTTACCTTGAATGGACATAAACATGGAGGCCCAAACATTTTACCTCATAGTGTAACCTTGACATTGAACCGGCATGAAAGGCCAATTCCCTCTGCACATGGACTCGGGCACATCAACATTAAGCCAAGTTTCAAGAAATTTCTTGAAAAGGCACAGAAGAAATAGAGGCCTAAATATTTTTAACGTTAAAATTTATAAAATGTGTAAGAGCTTTACCAATGCTCGCCTTGCATACTCCTGTTTTGCACTAGATCTCTCCACATTAATTAAAAACCATCTTGCATGTGGGAAAAGTGTAGTCCCAGATTAGCCTGTGCAGTCTGCGCAGGTTAAGTAGGGATGACACTTTACGCTTTTATGAAATTTTTCAATGCTATCTACATATGCAGATAAGTCAGAATGAGTCCAGCAAACTTGTGCTCCATCTAGTGGACGAGGCGGTCTGTAACTGGACCATGTTCATACAGCTTGCCCCCACCCTTCTGGAGCAGAACTGCACGGTGTACCGGGACAATGGGAACTTCTTCATTGTCACAAAGACAGAGATCAAGGATGAGGAGCTGCTGCTGTGGTTCTCTGCCGAGTTGTGTCTAGAGCTGGGTGTGTGAATGCGTTTTAACCGTTTGAGTGCTGGAACCGGATTTTGAAGGTTTTTGCAAACAGTTGGGATCCAGATAAGACGCCACAGAACGTGGCGTCTCATCAGGATCCAAACTGTTTGCTATTCTGATAGTTTTCTTTGAAAAAAATCGAAGAAAATGCTAATTTTAGAAATTCAGCAAACGACATTTTAGCAGCCGACAAATTACTCAGCATGCAAAGGGTTAATATTGTGGGAAAACTGGGCTTAATGCATTTTGCATTAAGTGTCGTCACAGATAAGTCTGTGCAGTCCACACTGGCTAATCAGGAATAACACTATGCTTTTATTGTATTTTTGGTTTCTTATTTGCAAAAATCGACTTAAGGCAGAAAATGTCGTCACAGAAAAGCCTGTGCAGTCCGCACTGAGACGACACTTAACACACATAATTTATGCCAAGTTTTTCCATAACAAGGCTCATTTATTAATTAATTGTTTAGGCAAAACTGATTTTTCTGCAATTTAAATGTCAAGGAGGTAGTACATGTTTATACTCCACCTTGAATTTTGTTTATTTTACATTGTGGAAGTCTGTCATTGAGATGAAAGGACAAGTTTTATTAGCCCTTTTGACTTTTAAACAAAAGCAGATTGCATTTTTAGCTCACCTGATTGCTCAGGTGAGCTTTTAGGATCGGTCTTTGTCCGTCGTTCGTCCCTCGTCAACATTGGTTTGTCAACACTCTAGTGGCCACATTTCTTGTCTGATGTTCATGAAACTTGGTCAGAAGATTTGTCCCAATGATATCTCGATCGAGTTTGAAACTGGGTCATGCTGGGTCAAAAACTAGGTCACTAGGTTAAAAAAAAGAAAAACCTTGTAAACACTGTAGAAGTCACATTTCATGCCCAATCTTCATGTTACTTTGTCAAAATGTTTGTCTTAATGATATGTTGGTTGAGTTCAAAAGTGGTTCTGGTCCGTTGAAAAACATGGCTGCCAGTGTGCCGGGCAGTTTTCCTTGTTTGGCTATAGAGAAACCTTGAAAACACTCTAGAGGCCACATTTTTTGTCGGATCTTCATGAAACTTGGTTAGAAGATTTGTCCCAATGATACCTTGATCGAGTTCGAAACTGGGTCATGCTGGGTCAAAAACTAGGTCACTAGGTAAAAAAAAAGATAAACCTTGTAAACACTCTAGAAGTCACATTTCCTGCCCAATCATCATGTAACTTTGTCAAAATGTTTGTCTTAATGATATGTTGGTTGAGTTCAAAAGTGGTTCCGGTCCGTTGAAAAACATGGACCAGGTCAAAGCTTGAAAAACCTTGTTTATCTTTAACCACAAAGCACGCAGCTTTGATATTTGATATGTGACAAAGATTGTTCAAATCATGCCACTGGGCAAGCTCATTTCACAGGTGAGCGATCTAGGGCCATCTTGGCCCTCTTGTTT
>VMBQ01006759.1:11880-35762 GCA_007657795.1 Dreissena rostriformis | reverse complement strand
TTTATTTTTATTTTGGTTTTTCATGTGTATCTCATCGACCTGCACATTTTGAGTGGTGAAAAGGTCAAGGTCAATGATGACCTTCAAGGTCAAAGGTCAAAAAAACAAAATCCAAGCACATTGGCCATAACTTTTGCAATATTGTAGATAGCAACTTTATATTTGGCATGCATGTGAATCTCATGGAGCTGCACATTTTGAGTGTTGAAAGGTCAAGGTCAAAGGTCAAACAAAAATGTTTTTTTTTTTTTTTGGTTTTTCATGTGTATCTCATCAACCTGCACAGTTGGAGTGGTGAAAAGGTCAAGGTCAATGATGACCTTCAAGGTAAAAGGTCAAAAAAACAAAATCCAAGCACCCACAGCTGAGTGTTGGCACCCACTATGCGGTGCTCTTGTTCACAGAGTTATGGCCCTTTGAAAATTTCTATAAACTGTACATGTAGTGCAATTCTTGTCCGGGCTATTTCTCCCCAACTACTGACTGGAATTCAATGAAGCTTTATGGGAAGCTTAACTACCTTGAGGAGATGCGCATGTTATAAGTGGGTTCTAATTAGATGATTTATTTAGAGAGTTATGGCTCTTTGAAATTTTTGAGTTGCTAAACCAACCATCGTAGTATTTTGTCCAAAGTTATGCCCCTCAAGACGTTTCCTTTTATCTGAATAAATAGTGCAATATTGTGACAAAAAAAAACTTTGGGGAGCATCACCCGTCTCCGACAGTTTCT
Organism: Dreissena rostriformis; assembly: GCA_007657795.1. NCBI lineage: Eukaryota > Metazoa > Mollusca > Bivalvia > Myida > Dreissenidae > Dreissena > Dreissena rostriformis. Next base: position 35,030 of record VMBQ01006759.1, on the reverse strand, counting down.
TGTTTATAACAGAAGTATTGTCTTCTCTTAATGATAATGTCTTATGCCATATTTCAGTTACACGACCGACTGCTACATGTGTAAGAAGAAGTTCAAGAATCGTAAGAACCTGAGCAAGCACCTTGCGACCCACATGTATGAGAAGCCTCACTGCTGTCAGTACTGCAACAAACAGTTTGCAGATGCCAGCAACCTAAAACAGCATCTCCATATTCACACAGGTACCGGGATTTATATCTTTGAAATAATCCATCTTACCAGTTCAAAGAAAGTTTACCCATTTAAGCCTTGTTTTTGGAAAACGGAGCTTAATGCATGTTCATAAAGTGTGGTCCCAGATTAGCCTGTGCAGTCCACACAGGCAGAGGCTAATCAGGGACGACACTTTCCGCCAAGACTGGATTTTTGTTTAGAAGAGACTTCCTTTAAACAAATGTTTTCGTAAAAGAAGAAAGTATCGTCACTGATTAGACTGTGGACTGCACAGGCTAATCTGGGACAATACTTGACGCATATGCATTAAACCTGTTTTCCCAAAGTATGGCTTATTTTTATGCTTCAATGGTTGCTTCATTTAAATAATAACTCTTGAAATGGTACCTGATTTTGAAACAATTTTTATTTGGTCAGCTGTATTAGCACCTCAAGATTAGAGAGCTTTGCCTGGATCTTGTCCGCTTTGGAGTCTATAGATTAAATGTTGTGGTGTTATCAGTGAATATAAAGCCTTTAGTGTTATATTACGGTATGATTTTTTATAAATATTTAATGTACTGAACCCAATAAAAAATTGTTTGCAAAGTTTTATATACTGTGTGTGTGTTCTTGATTTGTCAATTTAGGGGGTCAAAGGCTTTCTGCTTTAAAGGCATTTTTCATTTAAAGGAAATCTTCTAGACTAAAATCCAGTCTAGGCTGAAAGTGTCATCCCTGATTAGCCTTTGTGGACTACAAAGGCTAACCCTTTGAGCGCTGGAACCGGATTTTGAAGGCCTTTGCAAACAGTTTGGATCCAGATGAGACGCCACAGAACGTGGTGTCTCATCAGGATCCAAACTGTTTGCTATTCTGATAGTGGTCTCAAAGAAAATGCTAATTTTAGAAATTCAGCAGACGACATTTTAGCAGACAACAAATTTCCCAGCATGCAAAGGGTTAAAGATGCTAATCTGTGTTTCCCAGAGCGCAGCTTATTTATTGACTGACCTTATCCAATGTTCCAGGTGAGAAGAAGTTTGCCTGTGACTTGTGCGGGAAGCAGTTCCGCCAGAAGGCCCATCTGGACAGCCACCAGATCGTCCACACCGAGGAGCGCCAGTTCCAGTGTCCGTACTGTGACACCGCGTTCGGCCGCCAGTCCGACCTAAAGGTGCACACGTACAAACACACAAAGGAGGTGCTCTATCGGTGCAACAGATGCGATAAGGAGTTCTTCAAGCTGCAGAACTATCAGAAGCACATGAAGGTGCACACGGGGGAGCGTAACTACATGTGCAACAAGTGCTTCAAGGGGTTTCAGACCAAGTACCACCGTGACCGGCACATGAGGGTGTGCCGTGTGAAGAACGAGAAGGAGGATGGGTACATGAGCCTCGCTGAGGTCGTCAAACTGGGCAGTACGGGGGACGCAGTGCCCCTCAAGACTGTCAGTGTGGAACACGGCATGTTGGAATAGAGAATATGGAATGTTTAAATAGGGCAAGGGATCATCATGGAATATATTGGAATATTGCTTGCTGGAAAAGTGAATAGTCAATCATCTGAGATTATTGAACTTTTCATTGGAAAAGCTGGTTCTTTTCTGGCAATACATTTCCAGCAGCTGACTTCTTACTACAGGCTTATCTGGGACTGACACCTATTGGTACAAGTTCTTTACCTTTATGGGATGAATCTCTTAGCAAACTATGCATTGAAATGCTTTATGCAAGACCAAAGCTTTTGAATAATCAGTCAGTCCCTAGCATTGTTGGGTAGTCATTAATCCAAAACATTTCAAGTATATACTACATTTTGTTGTATTGGCATGTATTCGGGCATTTTAATATTTGACTTGTTAAAACATGGATGAAGTTTCAATTACTGTCAGGGACACTCCAGTTGTCATCTTTCCACGGTTTGTGCATCCATACACAGGTTATGAACATATGAAAAATGCAGAGGTAATATTTATTTAAAATACATTTAAATTTATTAATGTTTTGTGAGATTATTTTGTTAAATCTATTAACTTAATGTGTTGTTATTGATTTTTTGTTTAAATAAATTATTAAAACTGGACTCTTTCATTATTGTTTTACCAGCACGTGTAGTAACTGAGTTTGGTGAAGTACTCTTATAAAACGAAGTTGTTTCCCTTTGATGAAATGTTTACCGGTACATTGAGGCATGGTTTTAACTTGTTAATAGTACCATAGACGTATATAACTGTTTCAAATCTTAAGTTTGACAATAAGATCAGTTTACTGGTACCTATTGTTAAAAAAATTGAGTTTGCTATCAGAAAGGAGGGGATTTACAGTTTGTACAACTTATGAAATGGTAGTTAACACTTGAAATATTACTGTAATGCCTGTTATACCCCCTGCATGCTGCTTTGTCAAATGTATTGCAGTACAATTCCTTTACTTCATAACAGGGGATAGGGTATTATTGGAGTAAACAAATTCACAAACTGTTAATATTTGGCGAAGGTTCACCCAAACATATCACAACTTGGGGGGTTCTAGACCACTAGTGGAGGTTACTTTCCTATCCCACTGAATGGGTAAATAAGGCTGTAACTTCATGTATATCATTGCCTTGTAACAAAATAATGTTATTTATCTTTTAGTATTTCCCATATTTAAGTGCATACATGTAAAAAAAACTTAAACAATTGTTGTGTAGCATTTATGTGTGTTTGTTTTGAAGTTTATTAGGTCTTTTTGCCCTCGAGGCTGCATTATGCGAAGATCTGGGGTGTGTCCTAGCACTCCTTTGTATTTTACTTATAAGCCTCATGAAAAATGGATGGAATTTATTTTGAATTATATCTGCAATATCCAACTTTGAATATTTTTTGTGCTGCACAGGTACTGAACCAGGTTTGTCTGGGAGATAATCGTGTGTTCTTACCGATGCACAACCTGAATCCTGTGATACATTTGTCGGTGAATTTTTATTTTATGTGGTTGACTTCTTGCCAATGAGATCTATCAGCCCATTAAGTTTTGATGCCCCCGGTAGGGTGGCATATAGCAGTTGAACTGTCAGTCCGTCTGTCTGTCCGAAAACTTTTACATTGGCAATAACTTATGCAATATTGAAGATAGCAACTTGATATTTGGCATGCATGTGTATCTCATGGAGCTGCTTATTTTGAGTGGCGAAAGGTCAAGGTCAAAAAATACAATCCAAGGGAAGTAATAAGCTTTAAAGGGGAGATAATTTCTAAACCTGCCAAATGATATATTAAAATTTTTAAATAGGGGGCATTGTGTTTATGACAAACACATCTCTTGTTTTTAGTATAGACTAAAAGTCCACAAGATATTCTCAAGCAATAACAAAGTATGAAAAGTAACCAGGGCAATCACTCCATAATTCTTTAGAGCAGGATAATGGTTCTTGTGCACTGAACTGCACTACTTTATTTTTGACAGAAAACAAAACGACCACAATGAGTTTAACAGACATGCACTTATTTGGTGATAGACAGTCACTTTGAAAATATATAACCATATTTCTAATTTTTTTCAATAAATTATTTGGACTACTTCCCCTAGATAATATTTATGCTTTTGTTTTAGCAAAAAAAATCTGAACAGACTCCAGAACCAAGACCATTTAATTGTTTAATATTTTCATAAATAAATTCTGATCAGATTTTCATGGATGTAATAAATGAATTCATGTTTAGCAAGTAAAATGATTGGCTATTTGAAGATAACGAAAGTTGTGTTGTCTCTGTTGTCTCCATTGGGAAACGCTGATCTGTGAATAACATGTCAATTATCTTAGACAATATATTTAACACGATGTATTAACACCCACAACTCACAGATACAACCAATAAAGATCCAAGCCCTCTCCTGATACCCTCCCATATGCTAATTATCATCGGTTAATTGATGGCAGCTGTTATTCAAACAATGACTGATACACAAGTCATAAGCACTGAACAAAAAAAATGTGACTTTGCACTTAACTTTCTTTTAACAAAAATCTAATATTCGAATATGTATTTTGGATAAAGAATATTGGGCCGATTTTCGATTCCATCATGTGTTGTGGAAAGTCAGGGGGTGGGGTCATGACAGAAATGTTGTTTGAAATATTTTAAGTCAAAATTTAGTAAAGGTCAAGTAATATCTGACGATATGGGTGGAGTTGATATGTCCATAAGCAACACATGAGCAAGTGTTTGAGTATTGTCGCAAGCTGCGTTGTTGATAGATGAAAGAGCAAAATTAAATTAACCAGGATTAAACCATTTCAATTTCAGTCTGAATTCGGTCAAGGTCATAAGCAACAAGTGTAAGTATCAAAGAGTCGTATCAAGAGTTGTTGATGCGTTTAAAATGGTAAGCCCGAATTTAATACCACTTTCCTGTTTCATTTAAAAGACAAGAGTTATTATTTAACAGTCAAAGCTTCTTAATTATTTTCAAATATACATTTCTTTCCAAGGATATATAAATAAATGATGGCTTTGCAAATGTGCTGTAAATGTAAAGAAAAAGAAAGCATAAATGACATCATAAATTTATAGATTTTATCTCTACACAAGTTGGCATAAATTTGAAAGCACATAGCATAAGTATCATACAAAGATACTAGTATCATAATATTAACAAATACTCATTAATTAAAAAATATCACAGCTTTCTTTACAGCAGCAGAAATACATATACTTTGGTATTAATTTTTCAGTTCAAACTCTTGGACCTAAGTGTAACACATACAGAAGTGATGACTAGCAACATATGTTTCAAAGATCTTCAAAAAGAATTAATTGAATAAGACTTACATGTAATCATTGTAGGAAACTATAAAAAGCCAAATAAAAAAATGTACTCATATTAATCACAGGTGTTGGGCGCATGGCCAAGTCACTTTAACACTCTCAATATGTCATAAAACATTTTTTATAAAAAAAAAAAACAAAAAAAAAATCTGATAATATATATATAGACTATATCAGATTTTTTTTTTTTTTATAAAAAATGTTGTTTTATGACATATTGAGAGTGTTAAAGTGACTTGGCCACGCGCCCAACACCTGTGATATTAATTTTACATTTATTATTTTAAGCCCATCATCCTCTACAAACTATGCAAAAAGTTTTCATAAATAAATATACATGTGCTAGGTGGTTAATGTCAGCCTCTATTGACTGTTGAATAGGCCCATCATTCTAGATAACTAGTTCATGATGTTTTATTCAAAACATTTGAACTTTTGTTTTTGCCAATCTGTTACAATATTTGAAAATGTCATTAATGTTTGCACCAAACAGGCAAGTTGGTTTTATCAATATTCAATCGATATGTATTGGGATATGTTCAGTCACTCGGCCATTGTGTGCTTAATATAAGAATTAGGACATGACAAAAGGGATAAAAGAGAACATTTAAATTTTACAGTTCTATCATCATTCCGTGCCATGCTTGTAAATACCAGAGAAACAAACAACTACCTGGGTAACATATACATGTAACATATATGTGTCGTGTTCTGAGAAAACTGGGCATAATGCTTGTGCGTAAATTGTCGTCCCAGATTAGTCCGCACAGGCTATTCAGGGACGAAAATTTCCGCTTTTATGGAATTTTTCGTTTAAATGATGTCTCTTCTAAGCGAAAATCCAGTTTAGGCTGAAAGTGTCGTCCCGGATTAGCCTGTGAACACGACACCTATATCCTAGTATCAGACACACAATCATGGGTAGGTAATAGTCATTACTATAAGTATAATCCAATCTAGTGGCCTGTACCTAATGTTTCATATGCCTTTTGGCACAATCCAGCTGGCAAAATTTAGATCCCACATTCATGTACATGTATACACTAAGAACATATACCCCAGTCAGTACTGTTCAGGCCTCACAAAACTATGGCCAAAGTGAACCCACAAAAACATAGTATTCATCAGCTCTCAGTGTCAGATGCAGTGTCATCATCATCATCATCATCGAGAACAGCATCGGTAAGTGATTTGAGATCCTCCAGTATGGAGGACATGTTCTCCCTCGTCAAGCCTGAAACAATACAATGAGATGAGTCTTGCTCTGGCAAAACAGGGCTTAATGCATGTGCGTAAAGTGTTGTCCCAGATTAGCCTGTGCAGTCAGGCTGAGTCAGCACAGGCTAATCAAGGCCGACACTTTACGCCTAGACTGGATTTGTTTTTATTAAAGACTTCCTTTATAAACGAAAAAATCCAATTATGTATCAAGATAAATCTGGATTGCAAAAGAAACCCAGGTTGTGTGTGTGGATTATGTTACATGAAAGGTCTTTCATGTCATAGTTATTCCGTCTCAAACAATCAATACATTGGTATTAAGTTTTTGTTGGCAAAAAATAAATTCCTGGATCAGTCTACAAAATTTAATGCCCCACGATTAATAATGATTTTGCAGTTAAGGTAGATTTCAGAAAACATGAACAACACGCCTTGGGAAGTGTTTAACCTTTCAGAGTTGTATAAAATTGTCCTTCATCAATATTAATCTGACAATGTTTGAACCCATGAGTATAAACTCAAGAAAATCCAGATATACAAATGTAACAGGATATGAGCTGCGTCATGAAAAAGTGGGTTTTATGCCATATGGGGTCAGCATAGATTCAGACCACCCTGCGCATTAGCCCAGTCTGGTCAGGAGCTATCCTGTCCAGTATAAAAGACATGCAAGGTTTCATTGTCTCATTATTGGACAGGGTAGCTCCTCACCAGACTGCGCAAAAGAGCAAGCTGGACTGGAGCTACGATTGCCACATCTAGCAGAAGACCCATTTTTGCATGACGTGGCTAAGAGGACAATATTAAGTGCAGAGAAAGAGTATAACACCATCTGGTGAGTCGGTACCATCATTGGTTGGGTGCGAATCTGTGGCTCTCTCCACAAATACTGGCTCTTCATGATCTTGGACCAGTCCACTGTAACCAGCAGAAGGGTGGTCAGCATCCTGACTGGTTTCCAAATGAAAGTGGGCTGGTTCAATAATCTCCCAGTCTGGTAAGACTGGTTCTGACCTCTCACTCTTTAGTTTCCCTACCAAACCCTCTTGTCTAAGAGTAGCCTTGAAAAAAGAAAAAGAAAAGGCAAACTAGAAAAAAAGGCAAACTTGAACAAATAATCAAACTTGCAAGTGATTAAGTACTACAATTAGGCCTAAATAAAAAATGATTTGTTTCAGGTTACATGCCTTAAAAGTATGGGTTGGTCGGTAGGGATTTTATTTATTTAGACAAGACTTAATTTAACTTAGTAATAAAAGAATTTGTAGAGTTGTATGACCCTATTTGTTGGGTAACATAAATTTGAAATTTAACACAGCACTGCAAATCTGGTGTTATGGGATCCGTTATTTTGCAAATAATTAAAGTTAAAATATACTGCCAATCTGCTAATGATCCAGTTTTTTTTCACACACTTGAATTTTCTCACTGTTATTGGACTTTCATTACTCAGTTTCCAGTTTTGTCCAGATTTCACTCTATCATTGTACATCACAATTAAACTTGTGTCGCGTAACAATAACCCAACTTGCTTACATCTTGTCTGCCATCCTAGACAATGTCCTCAGATTCAATTAGAAGATACCATAGTGTCAACCTTTCAAACAGGCAAAAAATGGATATCACCATTTTGATATATATAGGATCTGACATGAGTTGTCATATCATACCATATTTTATTAAAAGAGTTCAGGAATTTTGTAAGTAAGCGAGCCTTTGGCGAGCTTACTAACAAATTTCCTGGACGATATGATATGACAACGAGTGTCAGATCTTTTTTATCACATGCTTTCAAACTAAATAAAATACATCTTAATTGACCAAACAAATGCTGATAGATCTAAAAGTTGTTAACTATCGTGACGTCATTTTATGTTGCTGACGTCATTTCACCAAAATAAAGCCATGCGATTGGTTAGTTATTGATACTATAGCCAATGAAAACCCTTAAAATTGTTGTATTACACCTGTGTAATACATACGGAATATTACCCTAGTCAATTGTTCCAAGAGTTTGTATCAGTCGAGTTGCTTGTGTGATGACGTATCACACGAGAGGTGGAGCCTCGAGTGTGATACGAAATAGTGCAAGCCACGAGTCTGATACAAACACTTGGAACAATTGACTAGCGTAATATTCCTTTTATTATATACAACAACTAACGAAAATAGTTATCAATTGTATTTTTTTGCTTTAACAAAACTGACAAAACAATGAGTAAAATGTGACGTCATTAAATGTGACGTCATTTAAATGCGACGTCATTAAATGGATGGAAGAAAGTAGTCCGGCTAGTATGGTAATACGGAATTGGAAACAGCGAGTAGCATAATACGGGATTTATTTCAACGATTGATACAACATGTATTTATTAAAAGCATTATACAGGTATACAAGATAAGTATTGATGCAAAGCCTCATTGGGCGTCGGGAATTTCAGTGCAAAAGGAACTCAATGAAGTTACATGGAACGATTTTTTTTCTACTGTAAATATTAATATATTGGCCGATTATTTTAAACAAAATAGAAAAAGATACTGGTATAACCATTATCTATGATTTTGTGTTATAACCCCCAAATAACCGCTATCTATGATGTTGTGTTATAACCTATAAATAACAATTATCTATGATTTTGTGTTGTAACCCCCAAATATTTTATAGTTCATTTTATTTACATTGGTTTCCTTTTTTTTTACTGGCATCCGTGTGCAGTTTTCATTAATGGAACAGAACTGTGCAGGTTTTAAAAAATCTGCTTCATCTTGTAAGCGTAATTTCATATTTTTCTAAAATTCAAGGGGAGATGATTCTGAACTTATTCTTACGTTGCTCATTTACGATAGGGGTTGAGTACTCATTGATATGAAAACACTGTAAAAGTTTTAATGTGTTGACAAACCCCCCCACCCTCTCACACATATATTTCATGGGCATAATAAAAACAAAAAATGGTTACAATAAAACAGCATATTTATTTAAACTAAAATGTCTACATCAAAACAAAAAGTTAACAAAGAACACAAATAAAATAATTTGATTCTACTGGGGCTCGAACCTTGGACCTCTCACATGTGAAGCGAGCGTGCAACCACTACACTACGGAACCGCTTGAAAAATCACCTTCTAACTAAGATATTAATAAATGACTGTAGTGTAACGGTTATCAATAAAGCAATCATTCTATACATAGATGGTGACGTCACTACGTTATTGTCAGTAAGAACGGTGTGTACATAATGATAAAGCAATAAACCGTGTAATCGCTGTCGTCTTGTAAAATTGAAGAAAATACGCGTTAACCAAAACTCGAACAGCAAAAGTCTGCGCTATTGTTAGAAAAACCACAAAATAAATATATTTTGATTATGTTTTGTTTTTATACAAAACCAGAAAGTTTCACCGGTTCGCGTATTTGCCCAGTCCCTGTGATCTTTTATTATTGCCCAGTCCCTGTGATCAGTTATTAATTAAAAGAATTAGCTTTGCATTATTGGCAATAAATGTTGTAGTAAATGTAACAGGCACAAATGCAGTACTTATTTACACTAATTTACAAAAAAAATCACCACTATGCAAGATATTCTGACAACAAAAATATATACATTGATCCGTAAAATAACTTCTCCTCCCATAAGCAAAAAAAAAACGTATTACATACTAGTCGCCGCACTTCAGTGCACGCCAGTAATACAAAAAAAATACGTTATGTCTGTATTACATTGAAAACAAGGTATAGCATGTGATAAATTGAAAGTTTGCATGCTTTAACTTCCTCCTGCCTTCTTGTTTGTTATGTTAATAATAAAGTATTATGAAGAACTTTTTTTATACAAAGCTATGAATAAGAACAATTTAACCATTGGCATAAAAACAGGTCATATCTTTGTACAAGATACACTAGTTGACTGGACATCCCTTCTTTGCTATTGAAGTTAAATTTGATATGAAGTAGAAGCAGTATTATTCTCTGGGCAGTGATTTTTTTACCCAAAATTACACACACTAACATGCTGTTTACCTATGGCAAAAAGTAACATTTTTCTCAAAAATATGACCAAATTTCCCCCAAAAGATGCCAAATGTTTCCAAAAAACTCAATATAATGCTGTAGCACTTAATATTATACATTTTAAAATGCAGTTAAGCATGCACTTATAAACAATTGGCTAACTGTTATTTAAAATCATATTAATAATGTTTCTTCCTTTTCAATTTAATGGTTAATCATACTATATTGCCCAATCCAAATGGCTGTTAAATGTAAAGCAAAAAAAAAACAACAAATCACTGCTGGGTAAACCAGATTTTATTCCCACAATGCTTTAACAGATAGAAGTACTTGCAACTGGTTGATATTTGGCTTTCTGAAATATTATGTCTCTCACCTTTCTTTCATTTGCCCTCATATAAATCGGTCAACAATTCAGTGTCCTAGACAGTCTGTTAAACCTATTACCGGTATTTTTAATAAAAGGTAGACATAATAAACAAACTTCTTCCCTGTCAGGACACTGGACTCGTTATCAAGCAAGCTGAGATATTGTTTTGTCTGTGCGTAATACCGGTAGTTAAACTCAGTTAATCTACCGCAAAAAGGCCTTTGACCCAAAATAACAAACTGTGAGAATAGTTCCAAACTGAGAACTACAAGCACTAAGTTAATGGCTAGACAGAGGTCTTTAAGCGTACGCACTGAACACTTTACATCAGGTCCTACCATATTGTCGCATAGTACATAAGAAAGAACACTTTACTATATTTTAGTTCATGTATACATCTAGTTCGCAATATTGCATGCCATATATTTACGTCAATCTTACCACGGAGAATGACACGACTTAAAGGTTTGTTGACAGCAGAGGCATGTATGCGAGTTCCTTAATTTTGTTTAGTTACAGATCGTTATAAAATAGTTAATTTGTTTTCGTGTCGGTGCATTGTGCGGCAATAAATGACGTTAAACAAATTGGTTTCTCGCTTTAACATATTTCAAAAGTCAAACCAATGATGTCAGTACCTTGCATGCGTGACCTACAATCGTTAAATGTTGCATATNGAAGAACTTTTAAAGTAATCGCAGGATCCAGAAAAGTGTGACAGACAGACAAACTGACGGACAGACGGAAAGAGCGCAAACCATAAGTCACGTCCGGTGAAACCGGAAGGGGACAAAAAAATGCAAAGAACTATTCTGCGAGTTGTTGTGTATGTGTTGTTATGCGACAATATATGTTTACATAGGTGGACAATGGTTATTTCATGATTGTGATTCTCTGAAAACTTTTTATTCCAAAAGTAGTAGCATGATGTTCAACGCTCTCTTAGTAAAAAACATGTTTATGTATTTATTAAGAATACATAAGCCCAGTTTTCCCACAACGCGTCTATAATTAATTCCTACCATCATGAGGTTCCTCTCAGCCTCCACGGCCCTCAGTTGCTGCTGCAGCCCCTCTATCTGTCGCGTGTAGTGCTGCTCCGTCGTGGTGAGCTGCTCATTGAGGCGTGACTTCTCACGGGCGGAGTTACGCTCCAGCTGACGAAGGGAGACCACTGCAAGAGGAGGAGAGAGTCACATGTATATGACAGCCAGGAAACAATGACAGTCAAGATTCTATTACAGTAATGGAATAATGACGGTCAAATATCAATGAAAGTCACAGGTCACTAACAGTAACAGATAAATGATCAATCATGGATCAGTAACAGTCACAAATCAATAATTAATTCTATAATGAAAAGATGGAAACCTAAACACAAAAGCCACAGGACCATATGGCTCAAAGTTTTAAGTGATAACCTGAGAATTGGCTCTGATGAAGGTTTTATATTGAATGGGCTCACCCTTACATTTGAGTCGCGTTCTGAGAAAACTGGGCATAATGCATGTGCATAAAGTGTCGTCCCAGATTAGCCTGTGAAGTCTGCACATGCTAATCAGGGACGACACTTAACGCCAAAATAGGATTTTTGCTAAGAAGAGACTTCATTTAAACGAAAAATGTCATAAAAGCGGAAAGTGTTGTCCCTGATTAGCCTGTGCGGATTGCACAGGCTAATCTGGGACGACACTTTACGCACATGCATTATGCCCAGTTTTCTCAGAATGCGAACAAGGCTCATTTGATAACAAAAAGGATGCAACCTACAGACAAGCCACATACAAGCAAGAAACCTACAAACCAGCCACTAAGGTTTTACCAGCTGTCTGACACTATGACACATGTTGTAATGCTTCTTAAGTTTTTTTCCTAGCACAATACTAGTGAAGTTCACTTAATCCAAGCATTTTTCTTTTTCTTTAAATAAACATGTTTTAGCAATATTAATGTTTTTGTCTGGTGCGATATCTTAAAACAAATTTTTCATGTGTTGTTAATGTGTATGTTTTAACATGATGATAATTGAGAAAGGTATAGAACACTGCATCAGCAAATTGGTGAGTCATTCACTTTTTAATTCCCAGCATTCTCATAAATGTTTAACCAAATATAATTTTCGTTGCATAATTGGCAGTTCTTATCCATTTTTACTTAAAATAATACAAAAGACAGCAAATAAAAACATGAAATGACCTGTTGAACCTCGATGGAATTATTTTATATAAACTGTTGTTTTTGTTTATTTTAGCTCATTGAAAAGCTTATGGTGAGATAAAACTGTACAACTAATCATTCCTACCTGCTTTAGTGTGCTCGCGTTTTGCCTCGTTGAGTTGTCTGTCGAGGTCTGCCAGTCTGTCAGCTGACTGGTTCTCTACTTCCTCTCGCTGAGCCTCCAACACTGGCAAATAATGGGAACCAGACTAAGCCATGTGAGCCACGCTCTGGGAAAACAGAGCTTAATGCATGTAAGTAAAGTGTTGTTCCAGATTAGCCTGTGCATCCACACAGGCTAATCCAGGACGACACTTTCCATCTAAACTGGATTTTCACTAAGAAGAGGCCTCCTTTTAACAAAAATACCATAAAAGCGGAAAGTGTCATCCCTGATAAGCCTGTGACATTTAAGGCACATGCATTAAGCCCCTTTTTCCCAGACCTAGACTCATATGAAAAATAGCTTCTTTGTTTGTAGCGGAACATAACTTGATAGTAAATGACCCAAAATAGGAACCATGAGACTAGACCTTATGAAGATAAGCTTCATAGATATTGACTGAACATTACTTCATAGTAAAAGACAACAAGGGCTGTTTGTAAAACATGCATGCCCCCCAATGGGCTGTCAGTTGTAGTGGCAGCCATTGTGTGACCTTGACCTTTGACCTTGTGACCTGAAAATCAATAGGGGTCATCTGCAGGTCATGACTAATGTCCCTATGAAGTTTCGTGATCCCAGGCCTAAGCGTTCTTGAGTTATCATCCGGAAACCATTTTACTGCTTCAGGTCACTGTGACCTTGACCTTTGACCTAGTGACCTGAAAATCAATAGGGGTCATCTGCCGGTCATGACCAATGTCCCTATGAAGTTTCGTGATCCCAGGCCTAAGCGTTCTTGAGTTATCATCCCGAAACCATGTGGTAGACAGACCGACCGACCGACATGTGCAAAACAATATACCCCCTCTTCTTCGAAGGGGGCATAAAAATAAGAACCAGACTAAACCCTGTGAAGCATAACTTCATTGTCAACCACAATAAACAATATTCCAGCACAATGCCTTCATTCTTACTCAAGTTTTTGAGTAGAAACTGTTTTTCTATGTAAGTAACAGTGACTTTGACCTGACTAGACTAAAATTCAATCTCACATATGGTCCCCATGCATGCTTGCTATTTCCAAATTCAACTCCTAATTATCCAGCACACAATTTGATTTCAAATCCAATCAATTGCGTTCCCTACTACCCAACACCACTGTAAACATTTCATGCAGTTGTTTACGTCTGACACGATGTTATTTGTGTAAAAATGTAGATTTTATACAAACTTCAACAACAAACAGGTGTATGTTCAGTGTACACTTCCACACATAGATACCTTGCTGTAAGTGGGTCTCCTGCCTGGCCAGTGTTTCCTTCAGTTCCTCCACGTTGTTGTTGGCAAACTCCAGGTCGCCATGACAACCCTCCAGCTCCTCACTCAGCTCTGATAGCTTCTACAAACACATTATTATAGGAGCCGTGTTTAGTTGCAATAATCCAACTCCCAGCTATATTGACCCTCCGGGTCGCTGGGAGTTGCAATTGATTACACGATTTACCATGGAAATTTTACCGCCTAGATATCTGGGCGGTAATTAATCGGTAAAATTAGCAACATAAACTATTTTCTGGCATTAATAACCACAAACATATCATGAATATATCACTAATACGCCATTTAAAACAACTTACGTGATACGATGTGATCGCATAATAATGATATTAATCCAAAGTTTCAAACACACCTGCAACGGTTCATTTAAATGTGTACGTTTTTGCTATATGCCATTTACCCATAACTCATTGCGGCATGACAAATCGAATATTCCGAATTCGAAAATACGCTATCGGCTAGCTCCGCAATCATCTGCGAGATATATCTCGTGTCTAATCAACCAATCGTTAAACACCGACTATATCCGGAACCTCCGTAAGATTGATCAAATCGTTAATTCAAAACTTCGGCTTTTGGTATGATTACGTTTTTTTTATCAACTTTATGTTTTGAGCATTTATCAACAAACAACACGCAAATTGATGTTGATTGTAACAGGTATTGTGTTTGTAACAACGTATTAGGTTGATTGAACTCGATTTGATAGACATACATGAGACATAATATTTTAACATTGAATTTGATTTTGCCAATAAGAACTCTGAGCGGTACGAATGTACTCATAAAAGCTCAGAGCATTAAATAAGAACTAGAGCCGTGTTATGGGAAAACTTTGCTAAATGGGAGTGCGTAAAGTGTCGTCCCAGATTAGCCTGTGCAGTCTGCACAAGCTAATATAGGACAACACTTTACTCACTTGTGTTATAAATAAATATATAAACAAGACTATTGGCAAGCAATGATGTCCCCTAACAGCTCCACCATTGTCAGATTTTTTTTATATATTTTTTTCATATATTTGTTGCCATAGCAACCAATTTTTTTGACATATGAACAAAATGAAATGACGTGCATAATGTCCATATTGCCATCTATCCATGTTTCAAGTTTCATGAAAAAATATGAAGAACTTTTAAAGTTTCCGCAGGATCCAGAAAAATGTGACAGACTGACTGACAGACTGACTGACTGACTGATGGACAGAGCGCAAACCATAAGTCCCCTCCGGTGAAACTGGTAGGGGACAATAAAAATATTTAAATATATGTACTTTAATCTGATCAACATTTTCATCAGTTACAAGGTTACAATGCACATAATTATGGTTACAATCCACCCTAATACCTCACCTCTGATTTTTCTTTAACCAGTGACTCCAGGTCAAGATTGGCTTGAGACAAAGTTCTGAGCTCCTCGGCAACTAGAATGACATTCAAGAACCCTCATGCATGTATAGTAAAACATAACTAAAACTGGTCAAAGTAGAGACGAACACCCCTGACACCGCATGTAAAAAAATGTAGCAAGTTGTTACAATGAAAAATTGAACATGGGGCATGGCCAATTTTGATCTCAGGGATATTATTTGAACAATGTTTGTAGAGAACAATAATCCATAGTTACATACAAAATATTAAACATTTTGGCCTTATGGTTTCAGATGAAATATTTTTTAAATTAATTTTGCAATGAAAGTCTATATGACCCCCTGGGTGTGGCCAGTTTTGACCCCAGCATCATGATTTGATGAAACTTGTGTCACATACCAAATATAACACATCTGGAAAGTGTAGTTTCAGAGATGTGTATTTTTGCTAAAAAGTCTATAGTAAAAAAAACTAGAGCTTTGTCACTGACGTGAAGTATACCCCCACATGCTGCATTGACANAGTAAAAATAATAATGTTACAGAAATTAAAAAAGGGGCATAACTTTTGTATTTTTTTAGCATAGAATGCTTAAAATCACACATACACATCTTTATATCATAGGGAACAATCAATAAATGTTGTACATTGAAAAGGGAAGGACATCTTGTCAGGACGAATTTGTGTCTACGGACAAAAAAACAAACAGTCTGAAGTTTGTGGTGATTTTTATTATATGATTTTTTATTGGCGAGTATAAAAAACAAATCAAATTCAAGTTAAAACAATTGCCCTGTTTGCTATCACTTCCTTATTGCCAGTACAGATATTTGTTCACTTGTACGAAATGATTATATCTTTCTTCCCGTTTGTAGTTATTTGTTTTGATGTCAACATCTTTAGACACACTAAAATAGGATGTTGTTTGATAGGCAAGGCTTCAGAATATTAGCAATTATCAGAGTTAGAAAGTTGTGATTTCCTTCAGATATTTCCGCTAAGCAGGAACATAAAAAAAAATAATATTTGTCTGTACCGGTAGTTGGTTTTATTAGAAGTTATTTGTTTTGATGTAAACATGTCTAAGTGTACTAAAATTCAATGTTGTTTTGTTATGACAGAATATTACCAATTATCAGCGTTAGAAAGCTGCGATTTTCTTCGAATATATGAAGCCTAATGTTAACACTTCAATAATAGCCTGCTAAGCTGGAACTTTTTTTCTCAAACGATGTTCTATGTCATATACAGAGAAACATTTATATGTTTGTCTGCAGTAGTTTTTTTCTGAACAGTTTCGTTCAAATTCAATCTAAACAGAAAGACAAATAGTTGTACAATTTCAACATGGAGTTGTGCTCCCAGGCAATAGAAAGTTACGCAGCTGAAACTTCGTTTTATTATCCTTCACCTTGAATTGTTACCTTGACCTTTTTCTGGGAGAATGGGAGTTGTATACCACACATTGTATGGTCATGGGGAAGAATTATCTGCAGCAATACTGAAATCCTTCCAGGAATTAAAGGTACTGATTGAAATATAAATCTGGATGGATGAAATAATCCCACCTTCTGCCCTGATGCTGATAACCTTGCTGTCCCAGGTGGTGGAGTCCTGTTTGATCTGCCCCGCCAGTCGATCCCTCTCCCTCGTCACCCGCCCTAGCTCCTCCCTCAGAAGCCCCGCCTCATGACTGCGGACAAATGAAGCCTCACTCTGGGAAATCTGGACTAAATGCATGTGCGTAAAGATTACATTGTGTAGTCCGCACAGGCTAATCAGGGACGACACTTTCCACCTAAACGCAGATTTTTGTTCAGAGGAGACTTCGTTTTTAATGAAAAATTCAATAAAAGTGCAAAGTGTTGTCCCTGATTCTGATTAGCCTGTGCAAACTGCACAGCCTAATCTGGGATGACACTTTGTGCGCATCCAAAGAGCTCAGTTTTCCCAAAACGCGTCTCAATATACGCTTCCCAGTTAAACACTTGGAAGTTGAATGTAACCTTATTTTGACTGTAACCTTATGTTAAACATGTTACCCTCAAAGTCATACAGGTTGGAAAGTCTAGAGCACATACAATCTATAGTTCCAATTGATCTTAAACTACTTTGCATTTATGTTAAAGCAAATTAATAATGTTAAATTGCTTGTTACAGGGCCTAACCGTAATTATCAATTAATAAAATAATCTGTCTGATTACACCACTTTTTCAGACTTTGAATTTGAGCCTCTTCCTATAAAACTTTTCTACCTGTCCACTGGGGAAGCCCCTGTACGCACACTGGGAACGTCTTTCTCTGGAATGTTTGCTCCCTCTGTCTGCATTTTCAGCATGGCCTCCCGTCTTGCAAACAGGCCTGTAAAAAACATACCCAGTTGAAATATTATTTGCACAATATTTTCCAATACTTATAGAGAAATCAATTAATTAATGTATATTAGATTTTTTTTACATGTACATATTTATTAGCATAGGTTTTAATACGCAAAAAAAGGACTTTGGCATTAAAGGCCTAAAACAACTGTCCAATAACAAACTTTGGCTTTTCTAACAGCATCGTTTAGTTCAATATTATTTGTATCATTATTATATTATTCAGTGATGCTTTATTCACTCCATTGAGTAATGCCATCTTGAAAACTGCACACAAGTTTGTTTGGCATCGTTTATATTTTTCTCACAATCTCTGCTCAAAATTACAATACGGAAGAAAAGCCATGTAAGCACACAATACATCTGCAAAATATTTATTATAACAGGAAAACAGGGCTTTGCCCTTCTAGTGGAAATGCTGATTTCTTCTTACAGATGTTAAATCAGTACATTCACCTTCCTACTGATGTTAAAAATATCTTAGAAAAAACAAATAACAGAAAACAGACATGTTGGCACAGATAGCCAACTTTCATAATAATAAAATAACATCAGTGCAAGAGATGGTGAAAAGTTCACATAATATTTATCTGCATCATCACTTATCACATAGGGACCTGTGAAAAATCAGTTAACAGGAATGGACTCAAGCGTAGATAGTTGAAATACAAGCTGCGAGGCATTAGTCTAGCTGTTAAATCATCGTGGTGGGTAAATATTAACATAAACAGGGGTGTAATTCAAGAACCACCTCTGCCGAGGAAAATGCCCTACCCCTCTTACAGGGTTCAACTAAACTCTTCATTTATACATAGATCCAGCAAAGTTAAGAACTATTTGTAAAATTTGACACTGAACGGGAGGAAATCAGCTGGAAGGAGGAGAAATCACACCAATGTTGAAGCAATTGAAGGGCAGGAAAAACACACTATTGAATAAATCATCAGAAAAACAACAAGAAAGCTGTTGGAACAAAGAAAATTAATAAAGACATTTTTTTTAATAATGATTGGAAAAAGCATGGATTTTTTTAAAATTTAAAATGTGATCTTGACCTGCATTCTAGTACCTGGTTATAGTGCAAGGCATACCGTCTAAGTGTGCTTAGAACATCTTTATCAATTTATATGAAAACTATCCATATTTCACAGACACTTATTTCTGTAAGGCCCACTTAAACTGTCTTACCACGAACATCTCCACTTGATTGCTAGCAAAGCTGATTCTCTGACCATGTCCCTTCAAACAGGCCAGGGCCAACTTACCTTGTAACATCTCCACTCGACCGCTAGCGAAGCTGATTCTCTGACCATGTCCCTTCAAACAGGCCAGGGCAGCGTTCAGGGCCTCAAGGTTCTCTTGCACCTTTAGCCCTACACTACAAGCACACAACACAATCATGGAAGCCTCGTTCTGGGAAAACTGGGCTTAATGCATGTGCGTAAAGCCTATGCAGTCGACACAGGCTGCTCTGGGAAGACACTTTACGCACATGCATGAAGCCCAGTTTTCCCAGAAAGAGGCTAAATACTAAGTCTGGGAAAGATTAAGCTTGTTATCAAGCTTGGCTCTCAGACATTATGCCCATACATGCTCATGGGTTTGGTGAAGATGACATGAAAACTGACTTTCATCATTGAAAGGGCGAAAATGCGAAAATCGGAGATGATTTAGGAAAATAACTCACCAATGCAGGAGGAGATTTGGATAGTTATCAAACATCCTCAATGTTACGCCAATATATATTTGTATAATGTTTGGTCAAAATCAGAAAAAAGAAAGAGTCGGGAAGTCCCTCAACATTTTTGCAGCCGTGGATATTTTTAAGCATCAATATGGTCAGAAAAGTTCAAATAACATACATATTTATAAAGGCTTTTTAAAGAATGTAAATTCCAAGAAATCTGTTGCATCACAAGCATACAGTGGGCAGGATTGGCAAGTATCTTATGTAACTTGGTAAGCCAGTTTTACAGTTAACAGTCTAACTAGCTTTGCTAATTAACAGCTATTTAAGAAAAGTGCAAATACATGGAAAATGTGATAATACAAAAAAATGGGACGCTCCGTTTACTATTTATAGTGTAATGATTCCATTGTACATAACTGACACGGTGCCTATATCACGTGACTTTTTAAGATCTGTGTTGGGAGAATAAACGCGACCCAGATAACATTTTTAAGGATTTCTTTTAAAATATTTCACCATTTTTAATGGAATAAAGTGGATAGCACGCTCATTTGTGATAGTTTTATATAGGTATCATGATTTTTTTAAAGCAAATAAGTATTATATCAGTAAAGTGCAACCGCGCGTTTGTAATATGAAGTCCCCACACTGATCTGACATTTTACTAACCGTTCAAACACAAGGTTACACTTTACTGAAACAATACTTATGTGTTTAAAAAAAATCATGATACCTATAGAAAACTCTTACGAATGAGCGGGCTCTCCACTTAATCCCATTAAAAATGGTGAAATATTTAACAAGACATCCTTAAACATGTAATCTATTTATTTCCCAACACAGATCTTAAAAAGTCACGTGGTATAAGCAATGTGACTGACTCTCAAACCATAAGAGATTGTTTGAACATGCAATCCTTCTGCAATTCAATCAATTTTTTTTCACATAAGTTTTGGAATTTACATAACAAATCTTCTACTTAACAAATATTGTCAAAAAACAGAACACAGTCGAACATGACGTATCGGTCACCTGAGAACAATGGTCACCCGTTGACAACAGTCAGTCTGGATTCCCCCCGAAGAAAATCCTTCTATATTACACCTTAGAATATCGGCCACCTGTCTGCAACAGCCAAGGACCACTTTATTTCACTCCCAAAGCCATTTTTAACCTGAGAATAGCCGTCACGAGTCAGTTGTTTCATGGTGAAAAAAGTAAACATTGAAAACTGCGTTGTTGTTGTCTCCTACCACTGACGTCATAGCGTCTATTTTGTGGCTAAAGAAGGTGATGCTGTAATTTCCTTTGATGTGATAAATGCGGCCCACCGTGAGAAATCATATAATAGGGTGTTGAGAAGGTTTGTTTTCCGGGGATAATTATGTGCGGATTCTTCAAAATAAATTATGTCAGAGTATGCTACACATTTTAAGTAATTATCGCTATTTAAAAGACCGCTAATTAGAAACCATATCCATCTTTGCATAAGAACGTCACTATTATGCAGTACTTTCGGTTTGTAACAGCAATGCGCTATTACTTATGCGGACCTGACGTCAATGATACTTGAGGACTGTAATGTAAAAATATCTTCCAATTAACATAATACGAAATGTGGGATTTATTGAATGAACAGGGCATAAGATGCATAATTCTGCTTAATGGCAGGTCAGATTTATGGGCCTTATAAATTAACACTGAAAACACGTGTAAAGTTTTGATAAAGTAATTGTCAAAGATAAATAGATGTTGCAAGCAAATCTTAACCTGAAAGTTTTAAGTAGAAAAGGGGTCTACTTTTGCTTTAATTGCAGGTAACATGTATGGGCCTTATTTAGTGATCTAAAACTCACCCTATAAACAGGAGTGATGTTTCAATCGAACATATGTTGCAGAAACTAAGATATGCTCTTTTTTTATTCAAACCTTAAGCTGAAATTCGTCTTGCTGACTTGCGGCAAACCTTAACCTTTTCCAAGCATAAAAGGGAGCTTTGTTCTACTAAAAGGCTCATATCCAGTCGCCATACTGTTTAAGTTACATGGAACACAAAAATCTGACCAACAAGCTACAAGGACAGAGAAGGACAAATCTATATGGTCCCACCTCCCTCTGAAAAGATTGAATAACAAGAGCACCGTATAGCAGGTGCCAATGCTCAGCTGTGGGTGCTTGGATTTTGTTTTTTTGACCTTTGACCTTGAAGGTCATCATTGATCTTGACCTTTTCACCACTCAAAATGTGCAGGTCGATGAGATACACATGCATGCCAAATATCAAGTTGCTATCATCAATAATTCAAAAGTTATGGCACAATGTCAAAGTTTTTGGACGACGCGGACAGCGGAAGAACGAGCTGGCTATGACAACACCTCGGGTTTTCTTCGAAAACAGCAGAGCTAATAAACCTACCTGGCTGCAAACTGCTTGAGTCCTTCTGCACTGATCACATTCTCCTGTATCCTGTCA
Source organism: Dreissena rostriformis (assembly GCA_007657795.1). Taxonomy (NCBI): domain Eukaryota; kingdom Metazoa; phylum Mollusca; class Bivalvia; order Myida; family Dreissenidae; genus Dreissena; species Dreissena rostriformis. The sequence goes on along the minus strand of VMBQ01006759.1, from coordinate 12,845 downwards.
TCCAGAGTCAGCGCTAGCTGTTGGGCCTCCGAAACCTCAGTCTCCAGCCTCTGTTACCATGGAAACAACTTGACCCTTTACCACTTATATATGAGCCTCTCTGTGAAAAGGGGGTTTAATGCATGTGCGTAAAGTTTTGTCCAAGATTAGCCTGTGCAGTCTAATCTAGACCAGAGACTTAGAAGAGACTTTCTTGAAACGAAAAATATAAAATTGGAAAGTGTCCTCCCTGATAAGTCTGTGCTGACTGCACTTTACTTCTGTCTGTATGCACCTGCATTAAACCCCCTTTTTCAGAGCGCTTCTTATATGCATTTTGGTGTGTTTTGTAGTTATAGCAGAAAATCCAATTAAATTAAAGACTTTTCTAACTAGATTCAAGTTTTAAAATTTTCATTTCCCACCCTTAGGTACTAACGAGCAGCAAACAGAATAAAACCTGAACATCCTGGGAGTTACTCAGGATACAGGTTGAATATAGCTTTTCAATTTGCTTTGGAGCGGGAAAGAAATAATTAAAGCGGGACTGTTCGATTTTGTCAAATAAAAATGAATTTCTATAAAATGTGTTAAAAAATAATATACATATATTTCAATATAAATTAAAATAAAAGTTAAGAAGAACATGTGTCGAAAAATGCGAAATAAGCCAGATATTTAAATCTGAAATTGAAAATGGCTTCCAGCCGAATTCGCCAGCATATATATAATGCATGTACAATGTGAATCTAAATTTAGTTTTAGTGCAGATTCGTTCATACGACACAAAGACACAATTTTGTTTCCTTACAAATACGAGTAAAAGTGTCGGCATCGGCTTTAACCAGCGCTAACTTGTCTTTGCTGCATTTTATGAAATTCGTCTTCAAAGTATAATTTGTATTGCCTATTTTGAGTCATCGTAACATAATTTAATCAATATATTAAAATTTAACACATGTAAAAATCGTACAGTCCCGCTTTAA
>VMBQ01006758.1:11282-51968 GCA_007657795.1 Dreissena rostriformis | reverse complement strand
CGGGTTTTCCTTTAGGCATTTTTGTGTGTAAACAAACCCTTAAAATATGCCGACTTTGACCGCGATTTACAGGCTGACTCTGACGCTGTCATACACTATGTTTACATTGTTAGAAACTTTGGAGGTTCTTCTTTACAACGGTATCATTATAATTCATATCGGACAAATAATAATGCATTTATTACTATTTTACCTTTTCCGGGTTTTAACTAAAAGATTTCCGGGTTTTCCGGATATGCATATCAGCGATACAATCTAATATGGAATTATATAAAACATGTTTTAATTTAAAAATAGTACTTTGTAAATAATAAACCGAACAAACCGAACAAAACGGACATCTCACGACTTGAGTTACGGTATTTACCGACATGAGCCGATGTCAACCGATCTTCCAAAAAAAACGCCGGAAATGATTACAGTTGTACTACCTTAAACCATTAACAACATCGTGACAACAACAAATCATATTGTGATGACAAGCATGTTTCATCTTCTGATCTTAGGGCACTGCCTTTTCAGTTCATACAATAAATAAACTTATCATTTTTCCAATATAAGGGATTTTGCAACGTTGTTTACAAACAATTGTCATGCTTTCAGTGTTCAAAGTTTCCGAGGGACATATTACCACATAGATATAGCCTTTTCAGCTGCTGAAAATAAGCACCTCATTCAATCTATACTCCAGTAATCATTGTGGATACACTGTTAGCTTATTTGATGGATCGCCATGCTGAAGTTTCGGCAGCTATGGACGCTTTATAGCTCGGATTTACTATAATGTTTGCTGAAGTAAATTCATGAGTGCCCTTATTAAATGGATGATAAACGAAATAAACATAGTTAAAAAACCAGCTTCCTATTTAGCTCAGTTGAAAAAACGGCCTAACAATAAAGATTAAATTATAGTAAAAATATTGATAGACTATCACGATCAAATATATAAAGCCTGATAATATAAAAACACGTATAAGTTTAAGTACTAAATGCTACGTGTTAACCTTGTCTAGAACGTAATTGTGCTGTCGCTCTTTAAAATGCATTATTCATTTGAATTGCTCTCAAAACTACTGCTGTGCTATGATCCAATACTTTGTTCAGTAACGATAAGGTTTTACCATACTATTAAATTTCCGCGCATGATATGTCACACCCTATCTGCTTAGACAATTTTGATTTTGTCCACGATACATCATGTTGTGCTATCGTAGATCTATAACGGTCTTGCATTATTTAGATGTCGTGATAAGCTCGAAAGTTTGACCATAGATCTCAGCACTAGAAAGCTATTGAAAAAGTGCTTCTATTTTCTGTCTAAAGGAGACAATTAAGTAATTCAAGTACACGGAACATCGTTTGGAGAAGATACAACAACATATGTTTTAAGAGAGAGCTGTAGAAAAATAACTTCTACTGGTCGAATTATTTTAGACAACAGGACTGCATATATGTTATATATATGAAAACAACGAACGAAATAATAATATTTTGTTTATTTCGTCGCTGTTGTCTGTGTCTTAAATAAAGTACGTCCGCCATGTTGTTCAGTAGTCCGTGTGGTAACCAGCGTCTAACCAGCTCTTAGAGGTGGGTTAAAAATAACCGCGCTAATAGGGCGGTTACTGGCAACGTCGTTTTTTATACAAACTGCAGAGACGCGGTAACCACAGCGGTAACCGCGATCTTGCGGTTACCTTGTGGTTAAATTGTTTATACAATCGGCTGCAGGTAAAAAATGAAACATAGAAGTATAAGGCTTCATTATATTTTTTTTTCAACTTTGTTCGCATAGATAGTTTCGCTGTCACAGTCGCAGGCGTTATGAACACCATATAAAAAAAAAACAGTCACAGTAAACAAGACAGACCAATATTGTACAACATACATGTAACTGAATTCCAAGGCGCAACATAAATCATGTGTTAATGCAATGGGATCTGATGCATTTGAGGACACTTGGTTTGAAACTGTATGAATTATGAGATACAATAGCCTAGTATAATGGACTTTAATTGAATAATTTATAACAAAAATTCATGCCAAATGTTTTATATGAAAAAAAGCATTGATTTTACAATTTCAATAAAACACACTGTGTTCCAAGTTGTCATAAAGTGATACTATCTGACGTATATCCAAGACTTATTGAAAACCGAAATGAATTTGAATTGCTTATTTTTGTTTTTGCTTTTTTGATGCAATGCACAGCAGGATTGTCTCCACAACATACTGACTAATGACCAAACAAATGGACACTACCTACTGAGCAAAAACACAAATACCATCCAAGTCATAACCTTCCAAAGCAAAGGGCAGTAAAACTGTTGAGCAAAACATTCTTGATGTACTTTGTCATATAATAACTTACTAGTTTCACATGTTGTACGGTGACACCAATATTTTTCATGAGACTTTCTTTTTTGATAATTTCTGTTGATAAGCTCAACCACAAAATTAAATGTTTACCGTTAAGGTTTTCTTCCGAAGATTTTGTTAGACATTATCTACGATTTTAAGATCCCGATTGTATTAATCTACAAAATTTAATATTAACGGAATTAAATAAATCCTAAGTAATTGATGTTGACAGTCAATATCGATGGTGAGGGATGGCAATTTTATTATAAACGATCATAACCATCATAAGAGAGCCCTTTGCAAATTACCAACATGCCCACATTATAATGTACAACGTGTTTAACTACATGTTGCGAAGCAATCGACCCTGCTCAGGCTTATTGGAGTTCATGTACCAGAGAAAGGATCTGACGCAATATCGGGCTGCTTATAAATTTATTTTGAGCTTATAACCGAACTCATATCGTACATCGCCAAAAAACAGGTCTATATTATACATTTGCAGTAGAATGTGTGAACGCAATGGACAAAGCTGTACTGATGTGACTACCACACGGAATGGCATTATATATAATATGCTTTTTTCTTGCGGATAGGAACGCTCACAGAATATGATTAATAAAATAGTATTTGTCCCAATAGGATATAAACCACATTATTTAATAGCAATTTCTGACACTTCCTGCAGCTCATTGAACGTTTAATCGAATCGTTATGCTTGCGCTACGTATCAAACACATGTTCAACATATATACTCATTTTGTGTATTTTAAACATAATATGTTATATGCAAAATATGTATTGTGTAAACGATGGAAATAAAAAATGGAGTAACAAAAAATGTTTGCGCTACGTATAGAGAATGAGGTTGTATCCACTTTATTGTCATAACTATATGTAGCGCCGTGCAAGCACACACATTTACGGACACGGCTGAATCAAAAGCATGCTGTCAATACGACTAAATCGAGCAACTGTGCGCCAAAACACCAAATCAATGGCACATTTTGCCACTTTATATTTCCTCGTGAACTCGCCAAAATACATAACACTAAGTCTGTACCGCAATGTTAACCGTATATGCATTAGTTAATAAATGACAATTTACCACGTATAATTGTATAAACTATATTTATTTATAGCGTTTTAATAAACTTATCCCGGATTGTCCTAGACTAAGGAGAAATCCATTAGTTTTTATTCGGTACAAACAACGCTGACCCATTACATCCACATGTGTTGTTTCTTTTAAATAATAATGGTTGACGTGGTTTTCGATTTTTAGAGAATTTTAAATGGACCATTGAACTGTGTATGTACTGACAATATGTATGTTTTTCCGAAGTCTCGCCCAATCCGGGGTACGTCCATACAACAAGTACTATTCAAACTCCCGCTGCGTTTTAATGCATTTTCCTGCCACAAAAATGGGACTAAAACACTGGGAAGAAATGTCTTCTCATGGAAGTTACAGTTAACAAAATGCTTGGTATTTCTTTTATATTTATTTCAAACAGATAATATGAGTGCTTGATAAGAAACAAAACGTGACAAGTTGGTATTTATAATCAAATCACATTTATATACACTTGTTGAAAAATGCACAACGCACTTCTTTTGCGGCAATGTCTTTGCGTAACACAAATTGTTACATTAAATATACCTTTTTTCAGCGTTTTGAATTTTTACAATATTCGTTTTAAAAATGTTCAACAAATGTCTGCGTCAGTTGTCATTGCACATGATTATTGTCGCCATAACTTAACAAGACGTTCTTGCCCTCGTCAGCATTATAGGTCATGTGAGCAGTTTTATTAAAATGTTGATTTTTTCTATCATCACCAAAAACCTCATTTTTATATCTGATTGCAATTGTGGGAAGTGTCTACGTATGAGCTTTTTATTTTCAGACAAGTAGAGAGTTTATGATATAGAGTTGATCAGAAATGTTTATTTAGGCAAATAACGATACAAATAGAAATAACAATTGACATCCAAACTCACGGTGAATTTTGTATGACTGTTGTAATAGACTGTGAAATAAAAACATAACTTCCAAGCTATTCATGACATATACATCAACTCTAGCTATGATTTAGTATTGATGTCACAGATATTCAAACTTCCTTAGTGTATACATCGGTTATCGCATTTGCAACAAATCCTTGTTTAGCTTTTAGCCCTTTGGTACTCTCTAACTGTACATGGTAAGAAAACTGACTAACTATTCTAGGATATAAACACCAGATGGCGTGGAATGAAAGGCACATTTCATGTCTTTGTTTCTGGTCGAAAGCTGTATGTTTTGTGTTCACTCGGACAATATAATTCTACATAATATAAACAAACGTTGTATATTGTATCAAACAATAATCGACAGATAAATAAAGTGATTTAAATTTCTTAAGCAAAACCTGATTTCATATAGATATTTAACATACATGTAATAAATGACATAACAATTATATCTATACTGTAAGAAACCCTTACTTTCATTCATGCTGTTGTTGCTCTTGCTAACCGTATTGCTGTTACGAATATTGTTGTTTTCGATTGATTTGTTGGTTTCTATTATATTAATATAAAAGATAACTTCATTTCAATGGACGATTCTATCTTGATGAACTTGGATATTTTTGTTTGCAAAAGATAAAATAAAAAAATTATATACGTGCATGAACGTGCAATAAAAAATAGTCGATAACAAAATTTATTCTAGAAACGTTTCCGTATATGCTTGGTTCAAGACTAAACAGGGAATGTAGAACCTTTGCGAAACAAATGGTATTCATAAACCATTTTAACCCTTTTGATACCAAAGCTAAAACTGTAATTCACAGACTGAGTAGTGTCCAAACAAACAACCTTCATCAAACTGATTTCCGTTATACAGATACAAGCAGCCGCCATCTGTGTTGTAGGCAGGTGTTGTATCCATAGCGAGACCAGACAGCCAGAACCACCCACTCTCGTTTCTTCTTGCACCTAACCATAACCACTCGGGTCTAGCGACGGCTCTGATTGCGTTCAGCGCGGTTGCTGTTTCTGCGGTGGCCAAGTTTGCACCAAACCTTTTACAATTGTCTTGTGCTTCTTGCCAGTTGTAAACGGAGGTTATTCCAACGTATTTTCTGGTGTTAGGCTGTACCTGTAAAAGTCGTTATCATAAGTGGATTCGATTAGAAAAGTATTTGTGTAAATTACAATTATATTGTTTAAATAATGTTTTGAAGGATTTACTTTTTATTTTTTCAATTGTCAAACTTCACGGCGTAGAATTATTTATGTTTAATACTGTAATTTGAAACAATATTTTTTCCATTATTACATATAAAACATATTATTATCAAATCCATATTCCAGTATCACATATTTGCATTATATGATTTACTCCACTTAAATTATATTCCTAATAATAATCATTATGATTATTATGCTTTCATGCATTTGTAAATATGAGCATGTACAATTGCATATCTTAAACTGAACTGAGATAACATTTTTTCAAAATACATAGACATAGTCATTCAATAGTATGTTAGACTAATGAAATTACATGTTACATAACAACTACTCTTCAACATTGCGTTAATTAATTATAATAATATTTGTTCAGTATAAAATCAATTTAAAGAGTGAAATTTAAATTCATTATTTGTTGGGAAAAATGTTATCGAATTCAACATTTGATGACAATCGTCATATTTTGTGACAGTGTCAACCACATTTTATGAAACAATTATGTTCTTATTTTATTCACGTCTAAACACAAATGCATAACACATTAAATTAAACGTGGCAAATGTTTTTTACTCTAAAGCTTAAATTTAACATCGTCACAGAGAGAGCATTGGCATGTGTTGTGACTACATTTCAAGGTCACATTAAGGTCATTAAAATCATTTCGGTTGTTAAATTAGATGTGTATTCAGGCATATATGACTATTCTATTTTGTATTAATTAATTGTTCAATTGTTTTTTTTTCTTCAAATTAACAAATGATTTATTGTCAAATGCATAATCCTTTTTATTATTTATGTTTGAACGTTGTGCCATAGTTGTGTTTTATTATGCTATATATTGCAGCAGTATAACATAACGTATTTTCTGCTAAACCCTTTTTCTGATAATTTCAGTTTACGATTATTTAAGAAACACTAGTTTATAATCAGTGGATTAACAATATTTAATTGTATACGACTGCAACTTTTTTCAATTTTAAAAGCTAAATAAATTACATTAATCCGAGAAAGATATTCATAAAAAACCTGCTGAAATCGTCTCGTAAGTTACATCATTTAATAATATGATAGCAAATTACCAGCAAGTTATAATGTTATAGTTTCTTGTAATATCAAAACATTATTTCAAATTAAAGAATTTCTCAACTACAAAAGCGTTTTTCTCCCGGAACTGATCCCAACATTAACCAAAAAACAATACGGTGCAGAACATCAAATGACGTCGTTAAATGAAAACACAAATAAAGTTAATGCTCGGCATATTAAGTAAAAATGAAAGATTGAGCGAAAATATGAATGAGTTATAAATAAGAAATAACACTCAAGAAAGTGTAGACAATATATATTTAGTATTCCGAAGTAAAGAAACGTTTCAAACAAATATCTTATGGGACACTATGGAATAAGTAAATATTATACAATAAAAATTGATATAAAGCAAATGTTTTGAATTAAATTATAAGACATTCTTTTGTCTCTAACATAGTCGTAAAGAAGGTTATAAGAACATACCGGGATATTCTTATAATAATAATAATATCTGTGTACATATACGCATAGCAGTACGCAATACGCTATGTGTTGCAAACATGTAAATAACGTGTAACTGTGTAATTACCTTTCTGTACGTATTTGAAATATTCACAAAATTCAGATTGTTGTCCAGCGTGTCCCTTAGGTTGTACAGGTCACATGTACCTGAGCCCGATCCGTTGTCCTCATACTTCAGATACCAACAGTCCTCCCTGCAAAGTGCAGCGCATGATAAAAAGCTCTTGGCAGATCTGCTTGACTTTTCCACATATGGCATGTTTATCGCGTTTGACACGCTGACGAATTTTGATGTCCATGATTCGCTTCCACATCGAAAAAATGCTTGCACGATAAGAACAACTTTCAACAATTTTCCAAACATCTTGTTGCTCCACCTGCTAAAGTTAAAATGAATAGAGCATGTTTCCAATAATATGACACGCACATAGTTACGGAAGTGACGGGAGGAAAAGAGCAGATTTCATTGGAGAGATTATAGACAGCATTGTTTCTCATGTCACGTGACTAACAGCTGCCTTTGGATTGGACTTAAAATAGTTATTATGTGAAAGTGCGCCATACCTGATATGTAGATTAAAATGACGCTAAACATGCCACGTACTACTACTGCTACTATTACTACTGCTGCTGCTGCCGCTGCCACTACCGCAGCCACCGCAGCCACCGCCGCCGCCGCCACCGCCACCGCCACCACTACCACCACCACCACCACCACCACCACTACCACCATCATCATCATCATCACCACCACCACCACCACCACCATTACCGTCATCATCATCATCATCATCACCACCACCACCACCACCACCACCATTACCATCAGTATCATCATCATCATCATCATCACCATCATCATCATCATCATCACCTGACGTACTCGTTGACCTTGTGCTCTATGTAGGAAGTGTTATAATGGATAGTTAAAAAAGCATCTAAATTATTCATGTTTAACATAGCATACTTATGATTGGCGGATAACTTGTTTTTAACAGTTGTACCTTAAACAGTCGGCGAATATGTCATTAATATTAAATGTTAATTTTGTGATTGTGGAGTTAAAACGAAGCATTTTTAAATATTGCTACATTCAAACAATATCAGGATTTATATCTTGAAAACATTTATAATTAATTGTTCATAACACTATAGATTTCATTTGCCCATTGAAGTCGCTTTCTATGTTCCAAATCGGCTGTTTTAATTAGCAATAAAACTTCAACGGCTTCTTGCATAGAAATTAGACACAATTTAATATTTATGCAGTTATGAAATCATTTATAATTTGGCGAACCGAATTTCGTCATATAGTCATAGGCATTTTATTCATGTATATGTAAATATATTAACATTGATTTAACTCGCATTTAGTTACTGAAACAATGCTCTGATATGCTTTTTTCCATTATTAATGTCTTACATAACATGAAATGAAGCTTGATAAGGATAATTGAGTCGTGTTCTGAGAAAACTGGGCATAATGCATGTGCGTAAAGTGTCGTCCCAGATTAGCCTGTGCAGTCCGCACAGGCTTATCAGGGACGACACTTTCCGCCTAAATTGGATTTTTGCTAAGAAGAGACTCCATTTAAACGAAAAATGTCATAAAAGCGGAAAGTGTCGTCCCTGATTAGCCTGTGCGGACTGCACAGGCTAATCTGGGACGACACTTTACGCACACGCATTATGCCCAGTTTTCTCAGACCGCGACACAATTGCATTATTTGGTTTGAATTGGTCATAGTAAGCGTGAATTGTATTTAAATGACATAATATGAAAGGCAATTTGTAGTTTTGATGACAAGGCCGAACTCAATAAGTCCATAAGTCATTCAGAATGTTGCCAGACTCATAACTGATGCCATGAAACTCCACGAGGAAAAATTACAAGCATTTGCTGCTTCTTAAATAAATAGTGTATGTAACCCTAATTATATTGTCTATATAATAATTGTTTGCTCTTTTCTTTTTTGTTGTTGTAAATACGTACACGTTTGTACATAATGTTTGAACACTTACATTGTAGTTTGTGTTTGTTTATTTGCATGATTGTATTTGTAGTGTACTGATGCACTTTGATCATACTTTGTTTACTTATATGTAAATGGTCAAAGGCGTCTTGCCGATATACCAAATAAAAAACTTGAAACTTGAAACATAATAAAATGTATGTTTAAATCTTCGACTTTAGTGTATCAGTTGTTTTTGTTTTTTTTATTAAATCATACATACCATGCACACATTATAAATGTTCTTAACAAACAATTATGACAACCGAAGTTAACCGAAAAAAATTGTCAATATGTCAGAGACGTAGATAACAACGTCTCTAAATTTGTTATCAAATGATCAAAGCATCTTTCTCCCCCCCCCTCCCTAGTATAATGTGGAAAAATCATCATACTGCCAACCGCGCACTGTGAACAAATGTTCAAATGTTCATTTGTTCATATTAATTCACTCTGCCGTGTGATCGTCTTCCATCAAACGCGTTCTGTTAAATGAAACCTTATAGCAAAAAAACATTGTATGTAATCAGTTGAACACTTTTTAATTTCTTGTTATAAGGTGACAAACATTGCTTTACATTATGCAACAATTATAGTTGCCCCGTGAGAAACGATAATCAGTGATGTATTTTCATAACTAAACAACGATGATGAGACAATAAGTTGACTGCAACGTTATCTGGTTCGAAACAGCAATGTATTTAACTCTGGCTGAACTAAACGTTATTTATTGCCAAATTGCCAATGCGCGTGCCTTATTTTAAAATAAGGATAATATGTTTTTTATTACTTTTTTACTTTAGGTATAATAATAATAATATCTGTGTATATATACGCATAGCAGTACGCAATACGCTATGTGTTGCAAACATGTAAATAACGTGTAAATGTGTATTTACCTTTCTGTACGTATTTGAAACATTCACGAATTTCAGCTCGCTGTCCCGAGTGTCCCTTAGGTTGTACAGGTCACATGTGCCTGAGCCCGATCCGTTGTCCTCATACTTCAGATACCAACGGTCATCCCTGCAAAGTGCAGCGCATGATAAAAGACCTAAAGCAGATCTGCTTGACTTTTCCACATATGGCATGTTTATCGCGTTTGACACGCTGACGAATTTTGATGTCCATGATTCGCTTCCACATCGACATCGAAAAAATGCTTGCACGATAAGAACAACTTTTAACAATTTTCCAAAAATCTTGTTGCACCACATGCTAAAGTTAAAATGAATAGCGCATGTTTCCAATAATATGACATGCACATATTTACGGTAGTTACGGGAGGAAAAGAGCAGATTTCATTGAAGAGATTAGACAGCATTGTTTATCATTTCACGTGACTTACAGCTGCCTTTCGATTGGACTTAAAATAATTATTATGCAAAAGTGCGCAATACCTGATATGAAGATTAAAATGACGGTAAACATACCACGTACTACTACTTCTACTACTGCAACTACTACTAGTACCACTACTACTACTACTACTACTACTACTGCTGCTGCTACCACCACCACTATAACCACCACCACCACCACCACCCCCACCACCACCACTACCACTACTACTACCACTATTACTACCACTACTACTACCACAACTACTACCACAACTACTACTACTACTACTTCTTCTACTACTACTACTACTACTACTACTACTACCACTACCACTACCACTACTACTACTACTACTACTACTACCATTACCACCATTACAACAATTACCACCACCAACACCACCACCTCCACCACCATCTCCACCATCACCACCACCACCACTTCCATCACCACCATCACCACCACCACCCTCACCACCACCACCACCCCCACCACCACCAACACCACAACCTCAACCACCACCTCCACCACAACCAACACCACCACCACCACCATCACCACAACCACCATCACCCCCACCACCACCACCACCACTACTACTACTAAGATTAACGAGGATAAATATTATTATTTCATTGTTGGTGGTGGTGGTGGTGGAAATAAAATTAACAGGTTGTTTGTACAATTATGTTTTGATGATACAAAAGCAATCGAATTAGTTTGATTTCGAAAGCACGCTCCATTTGTTATTCAACTGATCTATTCGTTGCGACACTAACGTCTTTCAGGGACAGCTCTATAGACCGTTTAATACAATATCCATACGTAAATGATACACGGAAATACTAATATTGTTACCATGCACGAATGATCAGATATATGATCAGGGGTGTATTTGAGAAGTATAATGGTTGATAGCTTTTAAAACAGCATTAACATTATTCGTTTTTTAAATAGCATACTTTTGATTTTATGTTAACGTGTTAAATGTAATATAAAGAAACTGTGGTTCATTAAACAGACATAAAGGCACTGATATTAAATGTTTTATTATGACTAAAATACATTGTTTTTGTGTTGTTTATTGCGTCGTATAACGATGATGTTGTTGCTGTTGTTTTTGTTATTTTTGTATATAGCAAAATCAGAAAGTATAATGAAATTAACTCGCAGTTGTCGTGAAACTACCAATTGTTTTCCTCCATAAATAGAACATGACACATTTCTGCGAATTCTCTCGAAACATGGGGAAATCGGCTTAATGTGAAAACAGTCTTTACAACATTTGAGACTCGCTCTGTGAAAAGGGGGTTAAATGCATAAGCGTAAAGTTTCATCCCAGATTAGCCTGTGCATTCGAAGATGCTAATCAGGGACGACACTTTCCGCTTTTATTGTATTTTTCGTTAAAAGGAAGACTCTTCTTGACGAAAATCCACTTTAGGCGGGAAGAGTCATCCTGTGTGATTAACCTGTGTGGACTGCACTGGCTAATCTGGGCTGACACTTTACGCACATGCATTAAACCCCCTTTTCACAGAGCGAGGCTCATTTATAATTAACAGTTCATAGCGATAACAAATCAGTAACTCAATTGAAGTGGATAGATATATGTCCAGCCGACTCTTTGTATTGCCAATAAAACCGCCATTGGAACTGTTACGCCCGAATAACAAAAGTTGGGAATTATATGTTAAGAGAAGATCTTTTAAAATGCTGCTTTATTGCTAATGTATTCTCAATAATGTAATATCTATATTGCCTTTTAAGAGTTCACATTTATACTGATTGTGTTATGAAAGGTTGTGATGTTGAAAATTCCACGAGAAATAAAAAGATAAATCTTGTAAAAAAAATCAACGGGCCTCAAACTACATTCCCTTCCCTTATTTTGACATCCATCAGTGCCAGTAGAAACTACACATTGTCTCAAGTCATTGATTGATTTTAAGTCAATATCAAACACTGGACCAGATGATTGTATTAAGATTTCATTTTTGGAAATATATATAGCTTTGAATATGTTTGGCAGATTATTTCAACGAGTATGGACCAACTATTCTTTTATTCAGTGCTTATCGATCGCCTTCGATTATGTCGTAATGGAAGAACACTATAATAGCCAATCTTCGCACAGAAATTGGACTAGAACCAGCATAGCTTGATCAAATCAATGCCGTTATAACCAACCAAGTGATGATAGCCGAGCCACGTGGTACAATAATTGTCCCGTTGTTATTTTACTCTTTTTTCAATGTAGTTCATTTTTTTTTATTATGAACCTTAACTTATACACTATTTAAAAAATACATAAGAAAATGTTAAATTTCTGCGAATACGCAAACGTAAACGGAAATCTCCAGTCAAGTATGACATTACACTTGTAAGCAAGCGTGAGTAAACGTTGTATGAAGTACTTAAACACAGTTGGAAATCTACATAAATCACGGGATTGTGTTCCTGCAATGAATCGTGTTATTATTTGACAAGATTGAAAAAGCTTTTTTCCAATTAAACTGTTCTTCGATTATGGGTCTTCTACGGCTATTGTTTTTCGACCACTAATGCATTTAACTGGTGAATTGACTTAATAATATACATGCACTATGCAGATATCATATTTATTGATTTAAATTTAATATTCCGTTAAATAAATTATACAGTGCCAAAATATGACCGATCATAATTAAACAAATTTATAAATGAAGAATCAAACGTTTTGGTTCCTTTATTTTAATGATGATGATGATTTTTTAGAAATATGTATTATTTTTAGAAACATATGTAAAATTAGTATCACAACACGTGTTATGTTGAGAGGCAATGAGCACGCCCAATAGTGTTTTACTTGTGCCGTACAAAATGCAGCGAACGATGACACAAAGCCTGCCTTTATGGGAAAATATTCATCATTTATATCGTTTACATGTGTTTTGTTTTTGTTATTTTTTTTTATTTTCCATTATTCTCAATGTACGTTTCAATTTCGTGGAAAAAAAGAGTCTGTGGTCTTGGTTCGTTACTGATTTGACGGTAGTTAACACGACCACAATCACAACATTAATCAAAACGAAAACAACACAAATCGCGATCATAAATATCATGGCGAGACGTTGGGTAATTACTTTACTTGCCAATTCAAACGTGATGTTTGTGCCGACGACTTCCTATACAGTGATATGACCGTCATCGTCGACAACATCTTCAATTGGTGTAATTCGTGTCTTCAATTTCGAGTTACGTTTCTTAGCCAGTTGAATCAGGATGTTCGTGAGTGACCGCAGTTCATCGGGGAATAGATAGACCAGCAATGCATCTCATATAAATGCCCCAGGCAACGCAGAATGCATTCAAAACATGCAGGGCCAGTGTTAACGCCATCGGCAAAGTGACCGATGTTGCAATCCTAGTTGAGACACCGTAAAGTCTGATTGTAAAAAGCACGAACGCTAGATAAATTGCTATTGCAAACGACAAAGCTCACCAGAGTAAGCCGGAACAAGACAAGACGCAATGGTCAACATGTGCAGGATATATAACGGTACGAGTGTTGTTAAAAGGTCAAAGACTGGGCGGCGTTTAAGAGTAAAACCGTTCGACAAAACTTCTGCAGAAAAAATGTCCGGTAGGAAGGCTACACCAACAAGCCTTATTGAAGGAGTCTCACCAATGACGTACCACTCATGATGAGGGAGAGGAAGCCCTAAATAGATAGCCGTAGGATTAAGAGTTAGTTCCGTTGAGACATACACTGTCTCACTTACTTCAAACGTACTAGCATACAACGTGGTGTCTAGTTCGCAAAGTGTCCTATATCGCCCGTCTGTGAGTGCAACTAGCTGTCCAGTACACATGGCCCTAGCTTTGGTTACGTCACTGTCGAACAGACTCATTTCCTCGTTTGAGAACTGATTTGTGATTGCCATGTTTGGTTTCCAGAAGGTTCCAGGCCGAAGGGTCTGACTTGTTCGTCCATTAATGGCATAATAATCCCAGGTTAAAAATTCCTCGAACCAGGATAAAATATAAAACAAGAAACACACAACTTCACTTGTTGCGACATCAAAATACTCCAGATTTTATATCCCCATAGTGACCTTTACCTGAAATTATCTATCTCAAAAATAGTGACCAAGGTTTAATATCGTTCCATTGTCAGTAACTTGTTTCTGTGTTTTTTAAGGCTTAAAAACTAGCTTATTTATATCTTGACCCGGCCCTTCTGATTGGTTGCCAAAATTGGTTGCTGTACTCATATGAGTGTTCCATAAATATTTTGTGTATGTAAATTAGAGACGTATATCTATGACGTTATTTCAGTGTGTGTTTGTTACTATTGCAAAAGCTTCTTAGAAAACATTTGTTTAGAATTTAAAAAGCTGTTAAAACACGCGTTCATGAATGCGCGTTGTGATTAAATTAATCACAGCATCAGTCCCTAGTAAACATAGCCTATTTTCCACCAAAACTCATAAACAATCAAAACAAATAATCTTTAAAATCAAAACATTTCTTATTCGTTACAATTTCAGAACCTGCTCTGTAATTTGTCAGTTTCTTATTGGTTATTTATTTTAAAGGAACTTATTGCACTCCATTACCTTTGTGACGCGCTAAACCGTCGCGTTTACGGGCTATGCTTTTATATCGATAGCTACTAATCCTACTGTTAAAATAAAATTATACTTTTGCGGAAAATGTTCTAGCGTATCGAAGCTGCTGTTCTTCGATAAAAAAATCTGAATGCAAGGCAACTATAATAATATTGTGTCTGTAAAATTGAAGCTGAAATTGCTACTAACCTTTATTTTCTCGCTCTGGTTCTTCAAAGGCCTCGTGTTCTTGTCATACCTGGACTCGTTAAACAGGAACTCCTCAAATTTCCGCTGACTGTCGTAGGATTGACACGACACAAAATTAACGCCAAACGAGCACGAGAAAAACAATACTACTAGTATCACAGAGAAAAGAATCATTTTTATTTTGAAACAAATATCCTTCAATCTACGTTCTGACTTTCGTATGTAACTAAAAATTCATTCAGCCTCGGTGCAAGAGAGTGAATTGCAGCTTTCGAGTCTGCTGATAAACTAAAATAACATAAAAAATATTCAGGCTTAAAACTTTGTTCCTGCTATATATTGGTAAAATTCCGATTAATGTCGTTGCATCATGAATTAGGCATATCAAAATTATTATCGATAGATTGAAAGTTTATGGCAAGTGACTAATAGCCTATACAAGCCCATACAAAACAAAACCTCAGTTTCATTTCTTTCTATTACAATCACATAAAAACAGTTAGTTTCATTTTTATCTATTTCAATCACATTAAAACCATTAGATCTACTGCTAACAGCATCTGAAGACTGAATTATTTCTTCAATTAAAATATTATAGGCTAAAATAGGATACATTCTTTTGCATTTACACAACACAATCTAAATTGTTGTAAAATAAAAAATTGGAAAAATAAAACGCAAGAAACATTTTCATGATTTAAATTATTGTTACGACCCGCAAGTATTTATTTGATAGCCAAGTGGCCAATTAACTTTACAATAAAAGAATTAGCCCTGCAAGTGTCGTAATCGCGAGTATAAAACATTTTTTTTTAACCACGAGTTAAATAAGGTATTAATTTTTCTATTTAAACAACACATTTTATTTGTATTTAATTCTAAGGACAATACATAAATAACGCGAGATGAGATTTAAGAACGTAAAGATTAATACAAAGGTTACACATTTACAAAAATAAACAAACGTACATGCAAACGAATGTATCACTTCTACAGTGGTCCCCCTTTACAACTTCTACAGTAATCCCCCTTTACACCTTGGACATTCATCCCCATATATACCTTCTAAAGTGATTCCCATTGATACCTTCTACACTGATTCCCCTAAATAAATTATACAGTGATCCCCCTTTACACTTTCTACAGTGGTTTTCCTTTACATCTTCTTCAGTGATCCCCCTTTATACCATGTACATTGATCCACCTTTATACCTCTAACGTGATCCCCCTGTATACTTATTATACTGATTCTCCTTAATACCTTCTACAGTGATCTTCCTTTTCACATTCTACAGTGATCCCCCTTTACATTTTCAACAGTGATCCCCTTTATACCTTCTACAGTGATCCCCCTTTATACCTTCTACAGTGATTCCCCTTTACAACTTCTGCAGTGATCCCCTTCAAACCTTCTAAAGTGATTCATCTTCACACCTTCTACGGTGATCCCACTTCACACCTTTTAAAGATATCCCCCTTTACACCTTCTACAGTCATCCCCCTTTACGCCTTCTAAAGTATTCCTCTTTTATACCTACGACAGTCATCCCGTTTACAACTTCTAAAGTGATCCCCCTTTATACCTTCTACAGTGATCCCACTTTATATCTTCTAAAGTGATCCCCCTTTATACTTCTTAAGTGACCCCCCTTTACACCTTCTAAAGTGATTCCCCTTTACACCTTCTACAGTGATCCCACTTTACACCTTCTACAGTGATCCCCCTTTACACCTTCTACAGTGATCCCCCTTTACACCTTCTAAAGTGATCCCCCTTAACACCTTCTAAAGTGATCCTCCTTTACACCTTCTACAGTGAAATTCTTTAAACCTTCTACAGTGATCCCCCTGAACATGTTGCACAGTGGTGCCCCTTAAATACTCCTACAAACTTAACGATACATAAACAATATAAAGTTTTCTGTCAGAACTGAACAACACCATTAATGATGTCCGCAATGATAAGGTCGGTTTCGGTTTTTAAAATAGAATTACTTGTTAACGTGTGGAAAAAAGTTGAACCAGTATTCTGCAATATCTATACTTATTTGTTAAGTATTCACCGTGAAAGTAGTGTCATCATCCTAAACGTCATTTTTTTTTTAAACATTTCCTGATGAAATTTTATGTGTTTGTAGTAGGTCCATAATGTCAGCATTCACTCTGTCAATACCGTCCGTATTCCCTATTTCAATATCGTACGTTACACTAAAAGTGTGCCTATATTATCAGGATTCTTCGTGTGAAAAAAAGCCATCGCTACGATTGTTCACAGCGATTTATCCGTAAAAAATACCATTTTTAATGTAGTTTATTTTTTATTTTATTTTCTTCAATCGTTATTATTAGCGTAAACTTGTTTTTTTGTTGTACCGGGTAATTATTTTACGGTACAGAAAACGACCACAATAAGAATATAAATTATTACGAAGGCAACACAATTCACTCACAATCATATATACTGTCTCAAGGCGTTGAGCAGAGGAAGAACGTCACAATAGTAACATGTCCTGCTATGTACAGTTATGTTTTGTAACAAAATCTCCAAAGTAATCGCATGCCTTCAGGACAAAGACGAGCATGTAAATGATCTTGACTTAAGGGTTATGTGTTGTGTTATTAATGTGGAATTCCTCGGTAAGACGGCGTACAGTAAAACTCACTAAAGCTAAAAACATTGTAGTCCAACAATCTAGCCCAAAAAATAGGCTTAACCTCAAAGAAATTGCAAAAGAAAGTATGATGACTGAATTAGAAACTTCAAAATCACTCTTTAACATGTAAAAAGTCTAGAAAATTTAATAAGGGGAAAACTAAAAATCATTTGGATTTAGTGTCTGTACGGGGGAAAATGACCAAAAAACTCAATCCCACAATTGATGATTGTGAATGGTCTGTTTTTTGTTTTCAAAATTGCAATTGTAGGTTTCTTGTGTTTGAATTAATAAACTTAACACTAGTTATGCATTCTTAAGTTCATTAAGCAAACTTAAAATTAAACAAAGTTATTGAACAAACACAAGTTAAAAAGTGGGTGGGGTATGTCTTTATCTACAAATTAGACATTGCCCGGTGAACTTAAAAAGAAATGTGTCTGTTTCTAAAAATAAATGTGGTTTATTTATCCAAATAAATCTCTATGGTGTGGAAAAAAATCGTATGATTTCACTATATTTTGCTAAAACATATGTTAAATCATTGCTTTTACTCATTCATTACCTGCAGCAAATTTTGGCTGACGATTTATTTAATGAAAAAAAAGCAAATATCTGACTTTTGCGGACATGAACTGTGAATATTGTGTCCATATAGTACCCGATAACATGGTTACAAAAGGGTAATTAACTCATTATAAGCAATTTCTTATTTTATAAAAATATCTGCTACATGTCATTATTGTTTGCAGGGACTTATAAGGTAAATCCAATGGAACAACAATTTGTAAAAAATGTAATAAAAACATTAGCATTTGTAATTTAAGATAATTCGTTTTCAAGTTTACCGTATGTGTGGGTGGAAAGAAATGAGATACCCCATTACCCAACATAAAACCCCAGTCTGTTTAAGTTACAAGACAATACAGTTCATGCAGTCTAACTTGGAATATTGTTACACTCCTGGATGTATTTTCCGTCTGCAAGGTATCATCCTATTTTATAGTGTACAACACTTAATATTAACTGACCAAAAATGACCCAAAATAATATATCTACAAGTACACAGTGCAATATAAACACAATACATTATTTACAAGAACACAGCACGATAGCGTAAACAAGACTATTTGATCAACCATATAAAAAGTACTTTGAACTCCATAGATCCAAACAAAGGCAATAGTCCTCAGAGAAATTGTATATGCCTTTCTGGTCATTCTTGAAAATCACCCAATTGTTTGACATTTTCACTTCAAAGCTGATCCCGAGTTGATACATATGTGCCAATGCTTAAGTAATGTAGTTTAGTTATGTAGTATACATTTCTTTAAACACAAAACTATTCCGAATCCGAGTTAATGCATATGCATTTTGTGCTGTTCAACTTGTACCATTATATTTACCGCAAGCAGTGAAGATTTCTTCCTACATGTGCACCTTTTCGAGTCACAATTCTGCTTACATTTACAACTGATCATGTTCAAGGAGAAGCCTGGATATCGATCTTTATAGGCACTTGATTGTCCTGTACTGTTTCCCAACCTCAATATGCTGGGTCAAGTGTAGATTCCTTACAAATCCGTTCCTGCACATTGTAATATGTCCGAACACTGTGATATGTGGCCGCGGCAGAGGTTGGTGTCAAAATTTGCACTAGAACCTGCGATGTAATTATAATTACCTTCCTTGTGAACGTTGTAAAACGAAGCATGTACAAACCCTTAGCTGATAACCCTCCATATAGTAATACCAGAATGTCTTCTCCACAAGAAGTAACTTCTCTTTGTGTAGTGTCTTTTAAAAACACTTTGGCAAGTTCAAGGAGTTGTTCAGCAGACATTAACTGTTTAAGTAATGCCGGTTTGCTAATGCCAAATATCTGTGATGTTGTATCGCATCCTGATATTGCGAGTATAAGAGACAGAATGCGACACAGCTGCAGGCCAAGCAGTATTTTATTAGTTGTGTTGATATCCCATATCCTAAGCCCTTTTTTAGGTTCGCTGTTTCATTGCTGACCTGAACCAAACTTGATTATTGAACGCCTGTATGCGATATAACAATAGTACTAGAATATCAGTATCTTCGCTTATTACGACAACATGTGTTTCATCTGCAATTTCGAGAGCAGTCAGAACTATCAAAACGTCGGCAGCAGCTGCTGGGTGAACAACAGTGAAATCATGTTCCTTTTACACCTCAGTCAGCATGAAAAAAAAGATTTGCTTGTTTACTGGATTGGCAAAGAACTTCGTTTTCTTTGAAGAGAACGGAGTTGCGCGTGTAAAATATACCTGTCTACCAGTTACACCATGCGTTCGTCGTAGATGTGCAATGCATTTGGACCTGATTGATAACTTTCAAAAACTTTCGGAGCCCCTTTCTCACTCACTATTTTCATAAGACCAGACCAGTCTGGATCTGCTGCTCTCAGTGGCCAAGTAATTTGTAAAAGAAACGTACTTTTTGAACCATTGTCAGTCACCTTTAATGTTGTCAAATCTGCAAATGTAATAGATGTATTTTTCTGTCGGTCTGTAAAAATATATATCATTTTTTTCCAGCAGCCATAAGTTCCTCAGATGCGACCGATACCCGTTTGATAGGTGTAAATCCAAAGTTTCCTGGGGTAACGCATGCAGCCATGCCCATACCATGAAAGGTATTATGACAGTCAAGTGTTCTAAGATTATGATCTACATTGTCTGCTACATACTGTATGGACATGTCAGTATGGAAATAGTTTATATACCTGTGTTATTTGCGATTGCACTACTTGCTTCAAATATTCGAACTTCCGAGTGAGAAACACAGAAGCCCACACTGTTCAAAATATCAATTAGAAATTTTGAACCAAAGTGATATTGCAACTGCACAGCTAGTCCTAACTGAAATAGGAAAAGAACCGACCTTGGACGATAGCTTGGTCTATTGCACATACTTTTATATCAGAATCATTTGCCCTAAATAAATCTTGTAAAAATTTAACAAGGCTTTGTGGCATAAACTGTGTATTCATATCAACAGATGAAATGACGTCAGGGCTTGGATACATAGGTTTGTCTGTATAAGCAGTCTTTAAATCAATCGCGATACGCTTTGCTGCTGCTTTCAAAAGTTTCATTTTTTTCTTTATCAGGATCATCCTATCTCTTGCCACAATGAATATCAAGACGTATTGATGCTACAGTATTTCTCAATGGTATCACATTTCATGGTAAATATATATGTTCTGCCTAAACATCACGATATAAAATTGTAAATCAAGTGGTTACAACCTCATAATTCTCTATACGTAGCGCAAGCATTTTTTGTTATTCAATTTGTTATGTCCATCGTTAACATAATACATATTTTGCATATAACATATTATGTTTAAAATACACAAAATGAGTATATATGTTAAACATTTGTTTGATACGTAGCGCAAGCATAACGAATCGATTAAACGTTCAATGAGCTGCAGGAAGTATCCGAAATTGCTATTGAATAATGTGGTTTATATCCCATTGGGACAATAATATTTTATTAATCATATTCTGTGAGCGTCCCTATCCCCAAGAAAAAAAGCGTATTATATATAATGTCATTCCGTGTGGTAGTCACATCAGTACAGCTTTGTCCATTGCGTTCACACATTCTACTGCAAATGTATAATATAGACCTGTTTTTTGGCGATGCACGATATCAGTTCGGTTGTAAGCTAAACATAAATTTATAAGCAACACTATATTGCGTCAGATCCTTTCTCTGGTACATGAACTCCAATAAGCCTGAATAGGATCGAGTGCTTCGCAACATGTAGTTAAACGCGTTGTACATTGTAATGTGGGCATGTTGGTAATTTGCAAAGGGCTCTTTAATGATGGGATCATCGTTTATAATAAAATTGTCATCCCTCACCATCGATATTGACTGTCAACATTAATTACTTAGGATTTTTTTAATTTCGTTAATATTAAATTTCATAGATTAATACAATTGGAGTCTTAAAATCGTTGATAATGTCTAACACAATCTTCGGAAGAAACATTCGGCAAACATTTAATTTTGTGGTTGAACAGAAATTATCAAAAATTAAATTCTCATGAATAATATTGGTGTCACCGTACAACATGTGTAACTACAGTAATCATATGACAAAGTACAACAATAATGTTTTGCTCAACAGTTTAACTGCCCTTTGCTTTGGAAAGTTATGACTTGGATGGTATTTGTGTTTTCGCTCAGTAGGCATTTTCCATTTGTTTGGTCATTAGTCAGTATGTTGTGGAGACAATCCTGCTGTGCATTGCATGAACAAAGCTAAAAGAAAATAAGCAATTCAAATTCATTTCGGTTTTCAATAAGTCTTGGATATAATTTAAATAGTATCACTTTCTGACAACTGGGAGCACATATGTGTTATTGAAATTGTAATATCAATGTTATATTTCAAATAAAACATTTGGCATGAAGTTTTGTTATAAATTATTTAATTAAAGTTCATTATACTAGGCTATTGTATCTCATAATTCATACAGTTTCAAACCAAGTGTTCTCAAATGCATCAGTTCCCATCGCTTTGAAACAAAGGGGAAATACATCGATTGCTAAGCCTGTTCGTCTGGGAAATATAAAACATGTAGTCACCGCGCTGGAAATAAATAAAACAGAGGAAAAATGATAATAATTGTAATGTTAATGTGTTTCAACCAATATGTCACGCTGGTTGGATTGTCCAGAATGTATGCGTTTGCATTAACACATGATTTATGTTGCGCCCTGGAATTCAGTTACATGTTTGTTGTACAATATTGGTCTGACTTGTTTCCTGGGAATGTTATTTTGATATGGTGTTTATAACGCCTGCGACTGTGACGGCGAAACTATCTATGCGAACAAACTGAAACAAAAACTATAATGAAGCCTTATACTTCTATGTTTCATTTTTTTACCTGCAGCCGATTGTACCACAAGGTAACCGCAAGATCACGGTTACCGCTGTGGTTACCGCGTCTCTGCGGTTTGTATAAACAACGACGTTGCCAGTGACCGCCCTATTAGCGCGGTTAATTTTAACCCACCTCAAAGAGCTGGTTAGACGCTTGTTACCACACGGACTACTGACCAACATGGCGGACGTACTTTATTTTAGACACAGACAACAGCGACAATTTCGACGAAATGACTTGCAAACGAATTGACTTGATAACGAAGAACTGCGCCGAAGGTATAGGTTTTGTGCCCAGAGCTTAGACAGACTTGTCGACCTCTTGGACCCTATTTTACGACGAAATACGCGACGAAACAGGTCTCTGTCAACGCAACAGCAGTTACTTATAACTCTACGATTTTTGGCTACTGGGAATTTTTTTCAGGTTATCGGCGACATCTTCGGCGTCGACATAGCTTATGTTTCTCGGGTTATTACCGCTGTCGTTGACGTTTTCGGACTGAAGGACCGTTTCATTAAATGTCCAATTAGCGACGAAGACCGACGACGAGCGACTAATGACTTCTTCCGGGTTCGGGCATTTCCTACCGTCATTGGTTGTATAGACGGACCCCACATCCGTCTTATATCACCCGGGCAGCCCGACGAAGCAGCGTACGTCAACATTTTTTTTTTATTCCATCAACGTACAGGCAACTTGTGAAAGAAACGGTAAGCCTATTTATATTATTGATCCCCAGGAAAAACTGCACTTATTTTTAACTCCATGGAATCTTATCCAAAACACGTAGTTCATATTTCATAATTGTAATGATGTTCACAATGCAAGTATTTCGTCATGAAATAGTTAACAATACATCATAAAACGAAATAATCACATCATTTGTCAATATCAACGGATACAGTACGTTATTAACTTAAAACATAAATAATTGCTGTCCATGTGCACATCCAAGTTTATTTAATTCTGTTTCCTTTCCTATAAAAATGCGACCGTATCTGCGACTTCGGCCTAACATGTGAACACTGGCTAAGTCCACTCAGTTTTCTCTGAATGTACATGTACACACTGTTCGTGTAAATTGTAATTTTGGACGTTGAGGTTCCCTACGGGGTACCTACTGCAAAAGGTTTAATTTAGCCATATTTAAAATGTTTAAATATTGACAGCTGCGATGACTTAATAGTTTCATAGTTTAGTATCATTGTAGGTAGACGTATACAATATGTTTTATATTGCAAATTTGTATTAAGTAAGACAATTTCTACTTAAAAATTGAATTAGGATTAATTTGATGTATGAACAATAATAATATTAAAATAAGGAGAAAAATAACTTCATAGAAAAATGTAATAATAACATTTTGTGTCTTCGAACAAGACATAAATATAGAATTTTCCTAAGACAAAGAAAGTAAATATTTTATAAGTGTACAACTTTAGCCCATTATATATCCTATCTGTTTTATAAAGCATTTTGATAATGAGAAATATTACATCATAAATGAGCACACATAATTATTGGTCACAAACAAGTGCATGTTTAGCAATATTATCATTGAGTTTTGTATGTTTTCAACATAAAATGATACAATTAATAATTTGTTTTCTGAGAGAATTCTAACTACAAAGCTATCTGACATAAAAACATTCACTATTAGATTTCTTATTAGTTTCTCTAATTTAACTCAAGATAAATCGCTAAAAATAGTTGATATATTGTGAATGCTGCAGTAATAGTAGGACATCCATGAAACTTAACAATAAAATGTCATTTTAATGTTCAAAAATCATACTTGGCATATTTACAAATTGCACCTCCAATACATTATACATATCATTATAACTTAATAAAATATAATTTTTGTGTTATCTGGTAGGTAAAGTCTTTGTTTAGGAAAATGAAATATTTATTGCAATTGGCATGGTAAAAATGCATGAACATATGAAAGAAAATAAATTATTTTTGAATTAACTGTTGTTGTTATTAACAAATCAAACGATAACACGGAATATTTTAACGGTAAATTAACATTAACACGAATATTTAATGTTCTTTATTGTTTTTCAAGCTTGATCGTCATCAAGTCTGCCAGTTTTGACAGTTTTGTTTTTAACGTATCTGGAAATTAAATTTAACAAAACTTAATCAATATAAAATAAAGGCAATAAATTCCCCCAAATTGGACCCCTACACATTGTACTAACACGGTCTCTTGATGGAATCGCTCATTAATAACACGGGTAAATGTTGTGAATAGTAAAATGCACATATTCATTTAAATAGCATGGTACTGCTTAAAACCTTATTGACAAACATATGTGTGCATCAAAAGTTTAAGTAGTGAATATTGTGCAGCTTTGATGTAACTATAACCAAGAAACAACACCTTTTGTTCAAATTACACAATGAAAATTTCAAAAGCATAAATAGTGAGTTCACCCGAACATTTTTGGAACAGTCGCTGTGTAAAGTCAACGTCATTAAGTCTGCGGATGTCGAAGTGGACAATCGTATGTCGGTGCTTGAAATTTAAAGCATGGCGTTTAAAAGTGTCTGTACTTAATGTCTACAACGGTTTCCGCCGCACCGATGGGCTCCGGGATGTCCATGGCGGAAAATAAGTCCATCATGGGCAGCCCCAGGAACCCCGGCGATGGAGGAGTAACCGCGTTTTTGCCTTTTTTGCATTTATTCAATGCGTGAATGTGTTCGGAGTATAACTGATATAGTTCTAAAATAATTTGAAAGGATTTAATGTATCAATGCCAATGGATAATTAATATCACAAGGTATGAGAACAATTCGTTTGTTTGATGTATTATTCTATTTTTGTTTATATTACTAGTAATGATTATCATTTGGAATGGTTAAAGCATGTTCAAAAGACTCTTCCATCGACAGTTTTGCATTTAGAGGAGCATATCTCTATGTATCCCTCTTGCCTGCGTTTCCATATTACGGACGTCCAGTTTTTGTGAACACTTTTTCTAAGCCTGTACGAACTATTTGTTTTGCATTGTTTCTGCTCGGATCAAGTCGGCTTAAACTCATGACGACAACATAATTTGTCTTTTGGAAGGGCTAAAACCAGCCCCTACAAATTATGTTTGAAATGCATGTAGCATTTGTTTGTTATCTAACATGGCGTTCGTCGTATTATCACTTCACTGAGTAAAATACTTCATGGTATTTCCCCGAAAGCAAACAAATTTGTCTAAAATACATAACGTTCGGATAATACTAAACATATCACTCCTAATGATGATCCAATGGTTTGATATTCTTGTATACATACTGACTTTGTAGTCGATACGTTATGAGTATTCATATTGTTGTACCTTTAATGCTCGAAGATTATTCGTTTTTATGGAAACAATTGAATTTAAATTTTGATCCTGTTCTTGTTTCATTTTTTGTAATAGTAAATGTATGGTATGTTTGTGTGTATACAATTTGTTTTTCATTATTATCTAAATGTGGATTCTGAAGATTCCTGTTATAGGACTTCATTATTGAAGTAGAAAATAACAAAACAGTTAACGACAAAACCTTGTGGTCTACGAACTTAACTTTTGTGTAGATGTAAGCAGAATCAAACGCTTGTTTGGCCTTTATATAATACCTTAATCATAGTTGTTATTTGATGTCGCATCCATTTTAAGCATATCATGAAATTTGTTGAATGAGTGAAAACAACATCTGTTATCACGCTTTTAAAGGAACAATTTCATTTTTTCATAAATTCTGAACTATTTATAAACGAGTACTTTAGAACATGAATAAAACATGTGTGCATGTCTTGTAATTTGTATTCGACTTTATATGCGTTAAGAAAGAGAAATATGACTTTAAAATAGAAATAACAAATGTATTCAATTTATATATATATATTATTTTAGAGTAAAAATCATTAAAATAATATACACATCTCAACGTACACAATGTAAGTATAATTCCTGGTTGCTTATTATCATGTATGACAATTCATTGCTGTGATGACAGGTTGCCATATTTTTCTTATTGAAAGCAAATAGGTCCTTTAGAATGTTCTTAAAGTCCTGTTCGAGAATTTCCCCACACGTTTTCACACGTAACAAAAAAGTAAAATCACATTTGAGTCCGATAACTTTGCTAGAAGATCAAGCGTTCATTACGTTTGTAATTGAGCCTGGAGAAAAGCATTGGTTGCACGTGTGGTAAGAGCTGGTGATCAAGTATAAACATAACTTGACGACCAACCAACCAGCAAACAATCTTGAAATAAACCCCTTTTAATGTCGATTCGGCCCCATTCCCTATTCTAACAAGTATATTTAATCCCTATGCTTTCTTATAAATTTCAATGGCAAATATCATTTATACACGGACCCGGCAATTCAACGAAACAAAATGATCAAAGTTTACTTATTAACCTTTAATTTGAATAGTTGTGCAAATCCAAGCTGAGTTAACATGTAAGCTACCGTCCTGCTCAATTTCAGCATAAGTAAACCTAAAGTTTTTTTAGACGAAACCTTTTTTTTCTATCATGGTGAACTCCCTGTTTGGATTATTTGCGCTCTGTCCTCTTTAGAACCAATTTATGGCTTTATTAATTGAACAATGTATGTGGTCATAGTGTCCTATAACATTTTAGAAAGATTATTTAGTAAGAAAAATGTAATTTTCTTTATTTTCAAATGCATTGATCATTTCTTATCCATAAATACAGAAATACCACATTAAGATTGTAAAGTCTTTATTCTCAAGATAAAATATGGTAAACTGATATTGCATTTAACTTTTTACGAGAGAGAGCGGTGAATGTAATAAAAGTTTCGGACGATTTATAAATTGTAGTGGTAAGGAAATTAAACTGACAGTGAACTTTAATCATTAATATAGGTTTATCAATAACCCGTAACGATGAATATATGTATATGCATTTCCATTGAAAACAAAATAGTTTTAATAAGGCCTTATATTATAAGCATCGTTTGCTCGTCTGACCGTCTGGTTGAACTTGTTGTGTTGCTGGTGTTGCTAATGCTGCTGATGGTGACGAAAAAAGTTATTCTTATGACAATAGTTCATAATTACATCGAAGACGCTGACATGATATTTTTAAGTGTTATCATACCTCCATCTGATAACGCCTCTAAACTCCGCTAATTAATAGCATTGTTTAACTCCGCCCATATTTGAGGTCATCTTGCAAATGTGTCGCGTTCCATGTTTGTTAAGTCCCGTCCACTATGAGAACTTCTTTTTTGTATTTTGTATGTAAGGAATGTCGCTTATATCGTTAAAATGTAAACAAAATGTCATATTTTATTAAAAAAAATATGTTCATAATGATGTAATTAAGTGGTATTTATTTCGACAAACAACAAATCATATATCTAAAATCAACACAACATGGAAATATGAATAAAATTAGAAATAATCAATGGAACAATACAACAAATACAATTTGTGCCGCTACCATAATATTGTGCAGACGAACACAACGGATTGAAAATCAAACAAATCAAACACCATTAATAAAAACGTTATTAAACTTACACAACTTGACTTAGCAATTTTTTTTTAATTTGAATTAATGAACATGTCTGAATTTTTTAATTTCATCATTAATTGGGATAAGCTAAATGAATCTGAAAGAAAACAATAAATAAGACTGAAGTCGAAGCAAACATACTGTCAAAAATCGACATCGACCCTTCTTTTTATACGATAACATGGAAATGATGTCACCCTCTAATGAGATCATTGAGCAATCATCAACAGAAGTGCTTATAACAGTTTCGACTGAGCTCAAAGAAATTAAACCTAAATCAAAAGAGGTTTGCACAGGCTTATCTGGGATGACACTTTGCGCACATGCATTTTGCCCAGTTTTCTTAAAACACGACTCATTTTATAAACAGCTTACCATCCGATATCACTATAGTTGAAGCGAAAGAGCTCGATGGCATCTAATGCATGTATATGGTGCCAATAAGATAATAAAATGGTGAGGAATATGACATAATTTCACTTAGATTCTTAGTATCAATCATTGAAAAGAAACTTCAAATCAATCACGAACCATGCAAAATGTCCAAGGAATCCCATGGTACAATACAGTCATGTATATCTTGGCATGGCTTAAGTTTCAATATGTATCTCAATTGAAATGTAAATTTAATTCTATAATTTGCTTAGATGACTTAAGAAGAAATAAACAAACACATTATTATTTCGTTGGTTCTTTTCATAGATATAACACATATGCTGTCCTATTGTCTGAAATAAGTCGACCAGTAGAAGTTCTATTTTTACTACTCTCTCTTAAAAAATATGTTGTCATATCTTCTTCAAACTATATTCCGTGTACTTGAATTACTTAATTAAAAATAGCTTTCAAGTGCTGAGATCTATGGTCTAAACTTTCGATTTTATCACGACATCTAAATAATTCAAGAGTGGTATGGATCTACGATAGCACAACATAATGTATCGTGGACAGTCGGTGGACAAAATCAAAATTATCTAAGCAGATATTGTGTGACATATCATGCGCGGAAGTTAACTAGTATGGTAAAACCTTATCGTAACTGAACACAGTATTGAAAAATAGCATATCAGAAGTTTTGAGAGCGATTCAAATGAATAATGAATTTAAACGGGCGGCAGCACTATTATGTTCAAGACAAGGTTAACACGTAGCATTTAGTTCACATGTACATAAACTTATACGTGTATTTATATAATCGGGCTTTTATATTTGAGCGTTATCGTCTATCAATATTTTTACTATAATTTAACCGTTTTTTCAACTGAGCTTAATAGGAAACTGGTTTTTTAACTATGTTTATTTCGTTTATCATCAATTTAATCCATGCACTCATGAATTTACTTCAGCAAAAATTACAGTAAATCCGAGCTATAAAGCGTCCATAGCTGCCGTAACTTCAGCATGGCGATCCATCAAATAAGCTTACTGTGTGCCTGCAATGATTACTAGAGTATAGATTGTAGGAGATGCTTATTTTCAAAAGCTGAAAAGGCTTTATCTGTGTAGTTATATGTCCCTCAGAAACTTTGAACACTAAAAGCATGACAATTGTAAGAAAACAACGTTGAAAAATGCCTTATATTGGAAAAATGGTTGGTATATATATTGTATGAACTGAAAAGGCAGTGGCCTAAGATCAGAAGATCAAACATGCTTGTCATCACAATATGATTTGTTGTTGTCACGATGTTGTTAATGGTTTAATTGTCTTTCCTTATACATTTCAATTGCATATGGACATTGTAATGATTTCATACATGTAGAGACTCATTCATGTATTACCAACATCCATGATAGTAGCAAACCTGTGATCCCTTACGTGATAGTCAAGCTGACCTACATGTAACAGGGAATTTCTCCCTCGTTGTATATAATTATACAGTTATACTTGGTACTTCAAAGGTTTTGTGTTGATATGGATTTGTGTAAGAAATCTGTACATGGAATGAGATTGATAAACTTGTTTAGTTATAAACTGATAAGATGCATATACGTTGATTAAGTGTTCAATATTTAGATATTTAATTATTTACCGAGAATTCAAACAAAAGTATGTGCACACATCCCTTAAAATATTGAGTAATTATTGGGAATATTAACAGAGTAAAACAAAACAAACCTATTTTGTCAGATTTGACTATTTTACATTATTTTAAGACATACTCAAATTACCGTTTGAGAAGAAAAAAAAATACACGTACAAACGGATGTACAGTTGATATTTTATATTTCATTACACTTGTATCATTGATGAACACTTCGTATTGACATACATATCAAATCAAGAACATCGATAGAATGTACTACCACGTTGTGGTATAGGAGACTTGAGGTGTACTCAGAACAAAGCTTCAAGTACATATTTGCATTTTAAGAATATGTATTAAAACAGCACAATGATAGAAATAATAGAACATGCCCATTTTTTTTTTTTTTTTTTTTTTAAATAGTAATTCAGTATCCATTATTACGAATATTTACATCTAAATTTGACGGAAAACACTGATTTCAAAAAACCAACTTTTATATTCCAAATATTTTGTCACATATTGCCAAAATAAACGAATACACATTCGTACAAAAGGTTCGAACTTACATTAGTGACTCAGAAAAATGTCAAAATACTGTTTTATAAAGGATATATCATCATTTTAAATTGAGGTCCTTTCGTTAGATCGCTTACAGCACGTGAATCGTTTATATGAACGACATGTTACGGCCTCTTGAGCGTATGCTGAGTGATGAATGTGATAGCTTTTTTATCCAGATTGCCCTTTAGGTCGATTTGTTTTAAATACTGTGTGCTGGTTATTATACTTGTACTTGTTCACCCCCTGTACGTCGATAATCCAAACTGAGTTGGATAATTCAAACTGAAGAAAAAAAAGTCGGCCGAAACTGAAACTGAAACTGAAAGGTAGGTGATTATTTTATCACTTCTGTTTATATAGTAACTATAAGGACGTAATTGTTCTACACATGTGATAATGAATGTCTGACACACACATGCGTTTTGAGTTTTGCAATGATTTAATAGTATTCTAGTAAAAAACGATAAATTTGTCTTCGGAAAATGCTAATTTTCATGAAATGCGACCTATGTGTTGAATTATTTACACGTTAATTGACAAAAGGGCGAACGAAACTGTAACAGAGACATTCCAATTTATATCATAAATGTCATTTAAAATTTTACTTTTAACACCTAGTGTGTTTCTGTGTTAAAATCATGTGTTTGCAGGACGGGTGTAAAAGTTAATGGATAAATCCAAACTGATATGAAAATTTCTGTGGATAATAACCAAACTCAAAATAGTTTGGAATTATCCATAGACTAGTTAGGTCATTATCCAATTTGTATATTCTTGTCCCAAACAAATACGAATATATTGCGTTTTCGAGCATTTACGCCAATCAAATTTTGTACATACATATATGAAAGGTTAATACATAGGTCCAAGCATTAAAACATCAAAAACATTCGATTATAATTGTTTTTGGCCTAAAACTTTCGACAATTTTATTTACTTTTTCCAGATTTTCAAACAAATTCATTTTATTTCGACGTAATTGTTTGAAATTGTTATGGGTTTCTAAGCGCATTGTATCCGGCAAATAACATTTTATAAAAAAAAAATGTTTATTATGTCACAACTTACCTTAAATAAACGTGTTCTTAGAAATAAATGACTGGAGTCTTTATTTCTGTCGCCTTTTTTTTCTTCAGTTTGAATTATCCTACTCAGTTTGGATTATCGACGTACAGGGGGTGTTGTTAGTTTCTTGCTGAAGTCTGTTAGTTGAGACATTTGATGGAGCGCTTAAAACATCAGTGCGAACAAATATGTGAACAAATCCCAATAATGTCCCCAACACTTTCGTAAAAGTATGTATTTTATCAAGCGTGTTTTCTCTACGGAATAATTATGAATAATAGACGAATATAAGTAGACAGCCACGCGATATAACTTTGCGCAATGAAGGATAACAACCCGTGCGTTTTAACAAAAATCATTATTGACGAATATCCAGGTATGTTTTATGTGTCGTTTTAAAAAAATCTAGGTTTTGAGAAAATGTAGTACAATGCTTTGATGTTACTTTGAAGCATGATCCGTTTCCATTTAATGTCCATGGTTGATTCATTGGTCCGTTTTGCATAGTTAATATTTGTTCACCTGCTGAACTGACATGTATATATGAACTTAACTGTTTTCTAGTTACTAATATAACAATTACACAAAATGGTTGAATCGCTCGATATAAGGTATAAGGTTAAAATCAAAACTTAACAAGTGTACAGATAAAGGACAAAGCAAAATTCAGAATGCACAATCTTTAATGTACAGGATTTTCACTGGTATATTCCGCATGTATCGCTTGCAAAAATGCAAGAGGTTTTGTTGTATGTATTTGTCATTTACATATATTTGTATTTCGTTGATATAAATGAATGCGATACACTGAGGAGTACCAATATGGAGTTGTGTATATTAACATGACTTCATGTATGAAAGGATCTACTTAAAATTTGGTTTTGTTTATGTTTATCATCTTAAATTTGCAGTAGACATACTTATTCTTTTTATAGCTGAATATTTAAATCGTATGACTGTACACCTTCCACTCTGTAGAAACAGGGATTGAAAACAGAAATTATTAAGGAAGGGGAGATAATATTGCTTTCAATATACGAACAGCAGGATTCGTTTCTCTCCCATAGTGCGTATGCTTTTTCTAACAGTTAATAGTTTGAGTTACGTACGGAAATAGTTATAAAGGAACTTCACATCTTCCTTGTTTGTAGTTCATTTGTATTGTTCAATACAGGAAATTTGTACTCTACTAATTCATTATGCCATAAACATGCACTATTTATTTGTAATCATGTTTATGTTACCACTTGCCTATAATTTATGTAATAGCTTTACACTTTCGTCAAGGTCGCAGCCTGTAGTCTTTTTATTCAATTTGTAGTCTGTGACTTTTTCTTTAATATGCATATCCTAACAATGTGAAATGGATCAAATAATTAATAGTTCGCTTTTTTGGATTTGGTTGCAATTTAATTGATTATTGCATATCCACGAACTATATAAATAATCTAATTAATATCTATATTATAATATAAAAAGCGTTTGGGACGCTGAACAAAACACTTAGTTACAAAACGGACACTTGGACGCATGTATTTATTGTTGCAGTCATCATGAATATATCTAATTCATTTACGGCACTAAGTTCGTATTTGTGTCAAATATGCTTATTTGAATTTTAGTTAAATACATCCGACAGTTTGACGTTATAAGTGCACGGTTACAGGTTCAACATTTTGTCATGAATCCATTATTTAATAAGTGAAATCGAGAGATAAAACAAGACATAAAATACTTACCAGCATTAATTGTGTGTTCTCCTGTTATTGTTATTTTTAAATGAGTTATTATAAAGGATTTGCGAGCGTTAAAACAAAATGTGTGTGTTTTAACTATAACAACAAAGCTATACGCAACAAGGTATGCTATTTTTTTCCGCCATGTACTTTCCAACCGACCACCTTTTCACGGGTTTATAAGAAATAATTTAATTGTGTGTAAAATTGTGTTCTCCTTTAAGCAACATTTTCCTTTCATTTTATGCTCATCCTAAAAAACTACATTTGAAAATGTGTGATGTGTTTGTGTGTGGTTTTAGTTTGATTAGACTGCGATCGAATAAAAACGCACACTATTTAACTAAGAACAAATACCACCCGGATTTACAATGAAATGATACGTTTAATGATACGTTTAAGAACTTTCACATTAATCCAGTTACGAGTTTTCAAATATTCTTATTCGTTAACATGTTAATACTATGCATTGCGAGAAAATAAGTTCTATCAACACGCATAAAGCATGTTGAAATAAAAGCATTTTGACAAACACGATTATCCTACGCATATACATATTTATACACATCAAGTTATATGATAATAAACGTTTGCAGTTTTCACCTTTCTTTAGTAAACCTGTGAATTCATTGTCGCAAACATATGTTTCCTCTGATCAACTTACATGCATGCGAACAGGCAGACGGGGTTTTTTAACTTCAATACCGAACTAATATTAGAATATAGGTATATTATTTTATATTAATATTAACACCACACGGATAAAGAATTAAGTATGTACTTTTACATTAATAGTTCAAAGAAAAAAATGTTTTGTTAAATAGCAATGTAGAAATCGTAGACTTTATATTAACTTATACATTACCAATAAATTAATTTCAAGAAACACACGTGTAAGTTATATAATGCAAGACAACTCAATGTAGCATTAATCATTATTTTAAAAAGTAAACTGTGCACGTTTGGCTTTGCCACAATAAAATATTATTTTTTTTTGTAGCTTTTTTCAAAATAGTTAGATCACTTGACTAGCCTGTGACTTGAGAGTGAGAAATTAACACTGTTTCGTATGGATTTGGCATAATTACACTTATTCTAACTTCTAAAAGGTAGACCTGTGTAAGTGTGTTACTTCGGGAATAATAATTACTGTATGAATACTAGGTGAGGCCATATGAAAATGGTTACTTATTTACAATAGTTCTTTCATATGTAAGTGGTGCGTGTTACACCGGAAGTGTTCACTAATTAGACAACGTTTGAACACCGACGCAAATATTTGCACTTTTAATGTCATACTTCTTCCAATACGGAAATTAACCGCTCTCCGATAACGTTTTCACTTTTATGATTGTCCAGCAACACATTTATAAAAGATATCCTAGAGGGTCTGTCATTGTGCACATTAGACAATGACGTGTAATTAACTGTCTACAAGAGGATTCAGTTGATAAATTTCATCAGCTGAGTTGGTTTAGCAAAGGTTATACATTCACTTTTTAGTCTTGCACATCAGCATATCTGTATACTGAAACGTGTAAGGTAATTTAATTACTCAACACAAACTTAGTTGAAATATGTTATTTATTTTGTTTGATTCTATCTGATTAGTATATTTGCTTTTAGTATGTTTTGCTTTGTGAAATTTAAATATATTTATAAATTGAAGCCTAGACGAAAAGACGTCCCATTATTTAAAATGTAGCTGTATTTGTTTTGAAGTCCATACAGATTTGTCTGTGTATTGGGTAAAATTTAATGTGTCTTGAACGCTGGTCAAAGTTTTATTCTATATTCAAATAAAAAAATGGTATATGTCTATACAAAACAAAACTATTGTAACATTATAAACACTCTTTCATGTAATTAAAAGGTCAAGCAAACAAGTTGCTAGAAAAAAAATGTTGTATCGCCTTTATTGCACGTTCAGGCAAGTATTTAATTTGTTCAGTCTATCTCTTTTGCATACAAAAACTATCCAAGTTCATTATGATAGAATTAACCGTTCAAATGAATTTATCTTGTATTTCAAAATAATAAAACAGACAAATTCATCGACAACAAAAATGTCCGTAACAACAGTAAGGATAGCAAGAGAAACAACAAAATGAACGAAAGTAAGAGATCCTTACAATGCAGATAATGTTTATATAGTTTATGTCGTTTATTATATTATATAAAATATCTATATAATATCACTTTTTGCTTAAGGCATTCTTAAAACGTTTATGTAACTGTCTATTATTGACTGATACAATATACAATGTTTGCTTATATCATGTACAATTATATTGTCCTAGTGAACACAAAAATCATTCAGCTATTTGCCAGACACATAGACATAAAACGTGTCTTTGATTCGACGCCATCTGGCGTTTATATCCTAGAATAATTAGTGAGTTTTCTAACCATGTACAGTAAGAGACTACCAAAGGGCTTTAACCTAAACAGGGATTTGTTGCAAATGCGATAACCGATGTATACACTGAGGAAGTTCAAATATATGTGACATCAATACTAAATAATAGCTAGAGTTGATGTATATGTAATGTGGAAGCTTGGAATTTATGCTTTACTTTCACCGTCTATTACAACAGTCATAAAATATTCACCGTGAGTTTGGATGTCAATTTATATCTCTATTTGTATCTTTTTTTCCTAAATATACATTTCTGATTAACTCTATATCACGAAATCTCTACTTGCATGAATACAAAAAGCTCATACGTAGACACCTCCTACAATTACTATCAGATATAAAAATGAGGTTTGTGCCGATGATGGAAAAATCAACATTTTAATAAAACTGCTCACATGACCTATAATGCTGACGAGGGCAAGAACTTCTTGTTAAGTTATGGCGACAATAATCATGTGCAATTACAACTTACGCAGACATTAGTTGAACATTTTCAAAACGAATATTGTAAAATTCAAAACGCTGAAAAAAGTTATATTTTGATTTGCCAATTTATGTTACGCATAGACATCGCCTTAAAGGAAGTTTGTTATGTTTTTTTTTCAACAAGTGTATATAATTTGATATGATTATAAATACCAACTAGTCGTTTTGTTTCTTATCATGCACTAATATAATCTGTTTGAAATAAATATGCAAGAAATACCAAGCATTTTGTCAACTGTTGCTTCCATGAGAAGGCATTCCTTCCCCGTGTTTTAGTCCCATTTTTGTGGCAGGAAAATTCATTAAAACGCAGCAGGAGTTTGATTAGTACTTGTTGTATGGACGTACCCCGGATTGGGTGAGACTTCGGAAAAACATAACGGTCTCAGCACATACACAGTTCAATGGTCCATTTAAAATTCTCTAAAAATCAAAAAGCACGTCAACCGTTATTATTTAAAAGAAACAACACATGTGGATATAATGGGTCAGCATTGTTTGTACCAAATGAAAACAAATGGATTTCTCCTTAGTCTAGGGCCCGTATTCACCAACCCATTCTTAGACTTAAGCATAAAGAATAGATTTAGAACCAAAAAAATAAATAAGTCTAGTTTATACTTTATAGTTATTTCCACATTAAGGTCTAACAGCTGTGAAACTATGATCAAGATAAACTTAGTCGTTTAAGAAGAGTTGCAAACAAACTATTAAGAGCTTTTATATTCCATAATTCTGCCAAAACTGGTAACAACAAAAATTACATGTTTTGCGATCGTCTACACATTTAAAGTTTTAGAGAGATTCACCAGGTTTTTAAAGAGGAATGCAAACTAAAAACTGTTTGACAATACATTATAAAGTGGAAAAGTTGCTGAAATTCCCTTCTTAAATATCATTTTCACAGTATGGTCTTACACTGTGTACGTTTGAGCGAGTTCCACCCAGTAGTTGAAGAAGGCATTAAACACATTGCACGTAACAAACACTAAGTAATAACACGTCATTTCAATGTAAATCTTACGCGAAATCATGCATTTGTAAAGAGACTGCTACACATTGCTGAATTAAAATATTCAAACACTTCCACACCAACATTTAACTAACTGCCATCTGAGGTCACATACTATTGCACAATAAGAGTAACTAGGATGAAATAGAAGTGTATTCATTAGCATGTCCCAAAAACACAGCCTCGTTTTGGCCCACTTTAGATAAGCACTATCATTTCAAGAACAATATTACCTTGTTCATTAAAGTATGGAATTAAGAAAGAACACGAAGGGCATGATGGCTCTGAAGCACCCACCTAAGTTCAAGGTACATCCATTGTTGGAGAATTTATCTGGTAATCTAATGTTTTACCCTACGTAAACCAGATTCAAATATTCAATATAAATTGGGCATGTTTTTGCATGATGAAGCCATAAATATGACCTAGTGACTTAGTTTTAAGACGAATGTGACTCGGATTTAAAATCGGCGTACATATTGCCGAGTGAACAATTCTGTCTAAGATACGCTTTGCTCAAATTGAACCTGATGATCTTGTTTTTTGACACGTGTTACCCAGATTTACACTTGTGTAGATATTGCCAAGTCAACATTCTTATCACGTTTCACCAAGTCGTTAATGTGGGTTCTATAGAGGTAACAAGGTTTTACTAAGATCATACCTGGTGATCTAGGTTTTTACAGACATTAACTAAATTCCAACTGGTCCAAGATATTGTCAAGATAAACATTCTGACACCAAGTGTCAATAAAATAAATACAAAAAGCAAACAATGTGGAAACGCGCCAAACGTTGACGAAGCATGATTTACAATGCATACCGCTGGACATTTAGTGATAACAAAATCTCACATCATGCTCGTGTCAGCTAAAACTCATGACACAACCTTTATATAGCTTGCAAACATTAACCTACCACTGGCCTTTATGCATGCAGTTATTAAAATTCGTTACAATAAATATGTTAGTTTCCGTATTGAAATTTACTTAAATCTAGAGATCTCTTAGTCAATAAATGTTCTTTAAATGTACCTTTCAACTCGTAAAACTTATAGGCGAATACAACCTGAGTACAAAAATAAGGAATAGTTCAAGCGTTAATTTATGCTAAAGTTTAGGAGTATCGGGAACATGTGAGTAAGCTTTTTATGAAGAATGTAGTCTCATTTAAAGTATCAACATTAAGCATTACACAATAACTAGACATGCATTGTTTGGCTTACATATGAGATCCATCCGATGTATTATTTAAAGGGACTGTCCACTAGATAGAGCGTCGCGCGACGCGAAACGATATTTTGGGAACCTACGAGGATTGCTTATAAAGCTAAAAAATACATCCGCCTTAAACATGAGCGTCCGTGGTCGAGTGGTCTAAACGGGTAGCTTTTTACTGTAGGACTCCAGGAATCCGGGGGTCAGTGGTTCGAGCCCTGTTGAGGGTTACTTTTTTTCCTTTTTTTTAAATTGTATTCTTGTTTTTTACTGGAGATTTTTAGTTCAAATGTTTAAATTTATCAATATAAAGCATTTAAATCATTTAATGACAAGCTTCAATACATGCCAAAATCTAGTGGACAGTCCCTTTAAGCAGATGTTTATTCCGCGCTATTCCGCCGCCCCTGGTAATATCAAAAATAGTTTTATTTCGCTCGTTAGCTCCATTTGTTTATGAACAACTGATCAAATTATTGTAGACTAATCGGTGTTAAGGGACAAGTGTAGAGGCTTTAAAATATAATTATTCTTGATAAATAAATGATAAAAGCAATAACAGATGTAGTTAACATCCCAGAATGGCCATACATCTGATCAGGGGAACATTTGAGGAGTGTAACGGTTGATAGTTTTAAAACACAATCTAAATTATTAAAGAATGTTAACGATATCATACCCTTTATTGGAGGTTTACGCTCGTTTAATGTCAAGAATCAATTTGTTTCTAAAACAGACTGCGAATATATTAAAATATTAAATGTTCATGTCATGAGTACAGTTGTACCCAAAACAGACTGCGATGTACTCATTGTCATGAGTACAGTTGTACCCAAAACAGACTGCGAATATATTAAAATATTAAATGTTCATGTCATGAGTACAGTTGTACCCAAACCATACTGCGATGTACGCATTGTCATGAGTACAGTTGTACCCAAACCATACTGCGATCTACTCATTGTCATGAGTACCGTTAAGTAACAGTGTCTGTTCGGAAATTAAACGGTGATTAATTGGCGATAAAATGCACAAAAAAAACGATAAATCAGTCAAGAATAACAATATTTTTGGTAAAAAAAATACCAACGTTCGCCAAAAGACAGTCGTTGTCATATTAAAAATGAATAACTTCTATTGATAACATCCCGTTATTGTCAGATGTCTGATCAGATGAATATTAGAGGAGAATGATGTTTGATAGTTTAAAAGCACCATCTAAATTATTAAATAATTTAATCATGTTTAATGATTATTCTTGGCGTTTTACAACCGTTTTAATGTCACGAATCAGTTAGTACCTCAAACAGACTGTGATGAAGCATTATTTTTAAATGAACATTTCCCCATAACACTTTTACATTTATTTTCCCATCGAAATCGCGTAACACTTGCCAAAGCGACATATTAAATTGCCAATACAACCTCCATTACGCTTCACTGAATATACATTAGGAATAATTTTAATCTTTAGAAAATATCTCTTAATGGCAGATTTATTGCTCTGGTTATCTCAATAATGTGTTGACACGTGCATTATTTCAGTGAGTAAGATTTCTTTATTAAAAATGAAATGGATATAATGTGTTGTAATTTACTGAAGACACAGAGAAAGCTGTGACTTGAATTTCAATATTACCATGGTTGTCTGAAGGACAGAATATATATATATATATATATCTATATTTATATATATGTATATATATATAAA
>VMBQ01006758.1:0-11250 GCA_007657795.1 Dreissena rostriformis | reverse complement strand
AACAATATATATATATATATATATTTAAATTCCTAATTGTTTATTGCTTCTCTCCCTGGCATGGGTTAAAATTCAAGCTTATTAACATAAGCAAACAATGTTCTTACTTGCATCAAATACATTATCATGACATTACGAATATTTATTAATTTAATATTTGGAAAATATTAAATGATGGAAAATATTAAATGAAAACTCGGTCTGGTTACAAACTTTATCAATTACTATGATTACTTATTTATTTGCAGATACGATCACGCCATTTATTTGTTATTATGACGCAAAGTAGTACATTACTGTGATTGAATAATTTATTTGCAGACATGATTACGCCTAATGGCTTTTACTCCTGTCGCTGTGTAAACTTATAACGGCGCCCCTTTTATCTTTGCATCAGTGGCTCTATTGTTAATCAATATGTTAAACATTTCTA
This sequence comes from Dreissena rostriformis, assembly GCA_007657795.1. NCBI lineage: Eukaryota > Metazoa > Mollusca > Bivalvia > Myida > Dreissenidae > Dreissena > Dreissena rostriformis. Next base: position 10,817 of record VMBQ01006758.1, on the reverse strand, counting down.
TTAACTGGACTGCTATTGCGTCTACGCGAAATTAAATATTCATGTATATAGGTTTACAAACGTAGCATCTGCGTTAGCAGCCCAAATAGAAAATCAAAGTTCCACATCAAGACTTCCAAAATATAATGGGAGTATGAATGCGCATCCGTGCTCTTTTCTAAAATTATACACTGTTTTTGTTTTAAACAAATTTCAACTAAATGGATATCTCAACTACAATATGACTAACTCAGCTATTAGATAGCATAGCAATATGATCAAACTTAATCACTGACATGTGTCCATTTATTTTTCGTTTCCGCTGCGTCCCGTGAACATAACAGACAATCTTGTATGAGGTCTCTGGAAAAATCTTTGCTTAATTAGATACGTTTAAAGGCATAAAAACTTGTTGCACCCTCTAGAGCTTTACTTTTTCAAAACGTTCTTATATCTATGTATATGAACGTTTATTCTTGTTTGTTACTCATCAAGTTTTATCGGTTTTTGAATAAAGATCGTACATAGTAGTTTGAATGCGCCATAGTACATACCATTATCGACACTCACACACACTCAAATACGCTATGCCCCTTGATTGGCCATTGGAGATAACGCTAGCAAAATGTGTAAGTTTGTAGTCGAAGAGAATCTAAACGCAATGTGTTATATTCATATTTGTCACAAAGATTCATTACGATTGAGTAAAATATCTGGGCTCTAGAAAGGTAACAAGATTTGTCTAAGATTCATTTATCGAGAAGTCATAAATGTAGCCTCAATAGTGGCTTTCTAAGTTTTCAGAAAAGGTTTGAACTGATGACCTAGTTTTTGACGCCCATGAATTGGAATCATTGGAATGCCTAGGTATTGCAAATATAAACAGTTTTACCAAGTTTCATCAAAACTGAGTCATTCATGTGGCCTCTTATTGGGTATCAACGTTTCTGTAAGATTTGACTTGAACCACATTTGAACACAACAAAGAAAATGTAAAAAAATGAAATCAATCAAATTTTATACCGATTGAGTAATCAATGTTACCTCCAGCGTGGAAATCAGGTTTGACCCGTTGACTTAGTTTTTTTTAAACCAAGATTCAAACTCGACCTAGATAATGTCAAGACAAAGCTTCTTACCAAGTTTTTACCTTTAAGATTGAGTCATACATGTGGTCGTTAAAGCGGTAATACATGTTTAGCCTAGAAATGTAGGATTGTTTTTAAAGATTTGACCTGGTAACCTAGTTTCTAGACACAAGTGGCCCACATTCAAACTTGGATTAAGAACTTTCAAGATAAACATTCTGCCCAAGTTTCATTAAGACGAAGTCATAAAAGTTTTTTCGAACTCGGCCTAGATATTGTCAATATAAACATTCTAAGCAAGTTTTATTAAGATGGATTTATTCATGTTCTCTCTAAAGTGGTTACAAGATGCTTGTAAGATTGGACCTGGAGAAATAGTGTTGACCTGACCCAGATGTTTACTCGTCCTTAATTCCGTCCAGATATTTTCTGACTTCGTTGCATATAGATTGGATGACAAATGTGGCATCTACATGTAGAGTGGTTACGAGCTAAAATTGGACGACGCCTGACGTCGGACGCAGGGAATACGGTGATTTCAAAAGCTGACTTTGAGCACTTGAGCTAGAAAACAATGATATTAAATATATAATTATAAATAATGTGTTAAAAAACATATATACGCACATAAGTTAAACAATTGGTGTCACTCCTCCTCCCCCAAAAAGTGTTAATTGTCATTCTACGTAGTAAAGTGTCTATGGGGCCCACCAGCAATCTATCTTTACATATTAAATAAACCCTAGTAAAAACGTATAATTCATAACTTGTTTTCCTAATCAATAGCAAAATTATATATTTGTTGTCTGATATAAAGATTTATTTACTTCAAATTTAAATATTGTTTGACTACTATCCAAATTTTATGAAGTCATGTCATAAATGTCGAAACATTGACCCCTTGATTACACTGCATTGACTTGCAGATACACACACTCTGTTCACGAAGTGCTATTATTTTCATTAACGATCTAATGAATAATTAGACAATGTTTGGCAGCAATCCAGCAACTCTCACTGAGGCTCGTTTTGGATTCATAGATACATAACTGCGTTGTGATAAACGATCAACATGGGAATGTGAAACTCGTTTATTGCTTGTTTAATGAACCGTATTTAATACATTTAATGTATTTAAATTAATAATGCATAAATCATAAAGAGAATTAGTTACTGTACTATGGCTTATCAATTAATCAGGTTAGGCTTAGAATAAAATATCGGCGAGGCTTACTATGGCATAGACTGAAAAACGTATAACCGTGTTTGAAAAAGTATACTTCGTTGTCGTTTTGTATGCAGGCATTTCCAAAAAAAGAGATTTGTCTGGTCATTTTGGTTAAACAATTTAACAGTTAATGAGACAAAATTTCAGCATTCAGCAGTTTGTTTTTGGCGTAAACAAAAATGTCATTTTTCTTAACTAATTCTGAATCAGCCTTTTTAAAAAAGTTTAGCTGATTTATTTAGTCCATCGCTCCTGACTATGAAATGTCGACCGAATGGTTTTGATTTATGAAAATAAATTTGCAATTAGATCGGATGGTATATAGCAAATGAACCCATGAAGCGCAAACGAATGACAAAGTAAAAATATTACTGATTCTTAAATAGTACTTTAGTAATGGGCTGAAAACACTGATTATGGATGGTCGGCTAAGTTTGCTGCCTAAAATTGTTGACGATAGGCCTCAAGTTATTTAAGCTACTATATTGGCAGAACTGGTTTAACAACTATATTATCTGCCCTTCGTTTGTCATCCACGAGTGACAGTTGAAACTATACATTGGCACAAGTCGTGTCGCGTTTTTAACAAAGTCTTACAACATTAAAAGACAAAGACTGGGACAGATGATTAAATTCTAAAACATAAAGAATACTTTATATACGTTTGATCTCCGAATTGTCAGATGTCTCACAAGGGGAATATTGGAGGAGACTAATGGTTGATAGATTTAAATAATATCGAAATTATTCATACGAACATTAAATCATTTTTAATGATCATTATTTGTTCTTAATTTGTTTTTAATTTCATGAATCAGGTAGTACCTCAAACAGACTGCGATCAGAGTTTTATATTTAATATTCATGTGTAGAGTATGCAATTTAACGTATCCATTTTACATTACCAAATTTACATATTGCAAATAACACCGCACTGCGAGCTGTACGCTCCGCTGCATGTAACTTATAAAAAGTATGAATTATATAGTATACCGTCCCGTGCCCGCGAAAAGCCAAAATCAGTTTTTGCGCGGAAACGGATTATGATATTTTCGCATTGTCGTACAGAGCCCGCGTTCACCGCGAAAATTTCTCAGCTCCTCGCAAATCGAATGATATAGTTATGCTCATGTGATATTTTGGCAAATAATCATTGGTTCGAAAATTTCCAAACTTCAGTGCAAACCATTAGAGGAAGGAAGAGTTTTGGAATTTTACGCTTTTTTTGGAATTTGTCAATATAGCATATTTATACCTGTAGAACTACCTTTAACGTATTTTTGCAAAGTTTTACCTTCATCGAGACTTTTTAAGAAAAAATGTTTTTTTTCTTCCTCATGAAAATTTAAATAAATTGAGTTTGGTAACTTTCGCGGGTTCGGGAAGATACAGTCGTTATTAGATATAAAATGCAACACATTATTATATTGCATTAATAAACGCATATTGAAAACCTTAAAGTTGTTCAAAACCATTCGCATCGCCTGATAAAGTTGAGGTCCAAAGAATGGCTAAAAATATTATCATCGAAAAGAAACAACTTTCATATACGAGCCTCGTTCTGGGAAAACCCGTCATAAAGCATATGGCTTAAGTGCCGTCCCAGATTGGCCTATGTAGTCCGCACACGCTAATCAGGGACAACACTTTCCCCCTAAACTGGGTTTTTGTTTAGAGGAGACCTCCTTTAAACGAAATATTCCATAACATAGGAAAGAGTCGTTCCTGATAAGCCTGCACAGGGTGATCTGGAACGACACTTTACACACATGCAATACTTTACACACATGCATTACTTTACACACATGCATTACTTTACACACATGCATTACTTTACACACATGCATTACTTTACACACATGCATTTCTTTACACACATGCATTAAGCCCAGTTTTAATTTGCACATTTATATACAAACTGTACAGGCAAAGTTTAAAACTTCAAGGACGAAGATAGAAAATATATTCACGCTATTGAGTGATTTGCATTACTTTTATTACCAAGGGATATAATAATTTATATAAAAATTGAGAGCAGGTACCAGTATTACTTTAAACTTCTTTTTTTGACGAATAGAGTTGATATTATTTGGTATGGCAATCCTTTAAACGTTGCAAATGACGGATGTTTTAAAATTATAAGATATGAAACAACTGTTTTTACGTATATACTACATTTATGTAACAATATATACACACTTTTATAAATGTTTTATTACATCGAAGAAATATCATCTTGAATGAAAACAATCTTTTTTAATGAATCGGGCTTTAAACGTTTTATTTAATATTTGTTAACAAATTAATTAATTGCAATTTCAGATTTTCTCGGCTGTATGCAGTTTGCGTGGTACGCTCGGCATCTCGTCTGCGAAAGAAACACAAACTCGAGTCACGCGACGTCCGGGTGACATTGCAAATTGATCACATTTGACAATGATTCGCTCAAGATTTGTAGACATCCAAGAGCTTCAAGATTTCACATCCGGTATGCCAATATTTCCAACTTTTAACCAAAACTAAATATCATTGTATACACAAAGAAGATCGAGAGTACTACAGTGAACCGCAATTATAAGTTGAAACGGGAGAATATGGAACCCGTTGCGAGTGAATTTGTTTATGAAGTTTCTGATTCTAAAGTGAATTAACAAATCCATCATGATGTGCATACGTCAACAAAAAGTGGAAATAAACAGCGAGGGAATTAAACAAGACATGCGCCAATTCGAAAGATGATACAAACGTATATGGAACCAAAATCAGCGTATGGCATTTCACCAACATCTTTTCAAGTTAAAGACATTATTAACAAAATTCCAGATATCCAGAATGTATATCTGATACTTTTTACATCATTCAATGATATAATGCATAACCTGCATAAAAAGGGCGATTTTTATAAGTGCATTGATGATTTGAAAAAAATACGTTTAAGAATAAAAACGAATCGGAAGACGCGTGACTATTTTTCTTAGTGAACGTCAATGGTCAAATGCTTAATTGAACAAACAGTGCGTGTTCAAGTTAAAAGTGGCAACAAAACAAAAGAAACAACTCCCGAATATCTCGTTGAAACGCAAAACGACAGCAAGAACAGCAAATGCTCTCTTCAGTTCCCAACCAGACATGGCAGTTACTTGTAATCGCAGGTAGTAAGCACAGTTCTTAAGACCACACAGTGCTTGCAAAATGTTACCTATCCAGGAACACAGGTGTATGCGACTAACACGACAAATTGCTCATGCATGATGAAGTGTTGCTACGGTGCGAATAGTATTGTTACAACAAAGAAAATGTCTACAAGTTTTCATTCAATTACGGGGGCAACAACTACTACATTCATGCCGTTAACAATGCAGACGTCACCCGAAAACCATAATAAAAGGTAGTCTAGTTAACCACTAAATTCAAACTGCAAACTTTGTTCCCAGATTAGTGGTGCTTAATCATTTGCCGCACATTTCGTTCTTTGCGAAACAGGATACAGCGATTAACGAAGAAATCGAGTCTGATGATCGAGACCAAAGAGACTTTTTTCCAGAATTGCAGGACTGGATGTTAAATATAAAAAAAACATTAACAAGAGGGGGGGGGGGGCAGCGTATACGGAAGCTGACTGGGTTAAAGTGAGGTTAGCTGAAACGGACTTCCGAAATGGCGTCGTTTTGATGATTTTTGCTAAGGAGTAACTTGTATTTTCACTCGGTAAGCCGCTTGATAATTATATTTGCTTAACATGAATACTCTCTTTGGGCCCTACGGTGTTTAAGCTTCCCTCGTATACGGGAGCTGACTAGGTTAAAGTGAGGTTAGTTGAAACGGACTTCCAAAATGGCGTCGTTTTGATGATGTTTGCTAAGGAGTAACTTGTATTTTCACTCTGTAAGCCACTTGATAAATATATTTCCTTAACACGAATACTCCCTTTGGGCTCTACGGTGTTTGAGCTTCCCTCGTTTTGTTTTGTTTAAAGGTCATAGACGTCGGAATAAAAGTTATTAAAGGAAAACCGCCCACAAATTTGTTGTTTACTTACGTGACCTTTGAGTAATTTGATGTACTAATATCATTTTCTCTTATAATTCAAAATATAATAAAAATCACGTTATTTTATTTTCCCGACGCGGTTTTACCTCTTAAAATTACTGAATTGCCGAAATATATTGGTTTAACCCCTCTTTCTGGAACTGACTCATTTTTAAGCACATTTTTGGACCTGACTTTCATATAACAAACACGAAATACCTACCCATTTTCAATAAAGTTTATAAGTTTACTTCAATATTATAGTTTTATAGCATGTTATATGGTGCCATTTTAAGTGTTTTCTTAATCACGTTACTAACTGTAGCATTATAATAATGCACTACGAAGAACCTGCCGACCAACTGAATAAATAAATTTATTTACAAAAGGATGGGTTGTGGAGTGGCTGATAAACGAGATTATAGAATGTTTATCAGCCCTTTTCAGTAATATTTTATTATCCCCACGCTTTTAAAAGCGTGGGTATATTGTATTGATCGCCGCTTTCTTTTTTTTGATCGGCCACTATCTTCTCCTACACTATTAGCACTAGAACCTTGAAAGTTACACACATGGTAGCTATAAGCATATGTGCGACGACGACGGTGACGGAATTTTGATCTGACCCCTGGGTAAAAAGTTATGGGTAAATAAATGGGTAAATGGGTAAAAAAAAACTCATTTTACTAACAACATGCGACGCACATGATACCAACTTTTGACCCAGGGGTCAGATCAAAATTCCAAATAATGCACCGTCGCACATATGCCCATAGCTACCATGTGTGTAACTTTCAAGGTTCTAGTGCTCAAAGTGTAGGAGGAGATAGTGGAGAATGGCGGTTTTGGTGGGGCCGGGTCAGAGATTTTCACTCATTCACTTATATTGCTATAGTAAAACCTGGCCACTATGTCCTCCTACACTATCAGCACTAGAACCTTGAAACTTACACACATGGTAGCTATGAGCATATGTGCGACAGTGCACCATTTGGAATTTGGTATACTATTTCCCCGTACCCCCACATTTTTTTTCGTACCAAAAATGTTTCGTACCCAATTTTTTTTCGTACCCAAATTTATTTTCGTACCCAAATGTCTTTTCGTACCCAAAGTTTTTTTCGTACCCAATTTTTTTTGTACCCAAATTTTTATTCGTTCCTATTTTTTTTTTCGTACCCAAAGTTTTTTTCGTTCCCAAATTTTTGTTCGTACCCAATTTTTGTTCGTACCAAATTTTTTTTCGTACCCAATGTTTTGTTCGTTCCCAATTTTTTTCGCACCCAAATTGTTGTCGTACCCAAATTTGTTTTCCTACCCAAAATTGCCTTTTACTATAACTTCTTCATTTCTACACCGATTCACTTCTAATTCAAACTGAACTTCTCTTATGACAATACGGTCAATCTCAACTATGCATGGTCCATTACCAACCCTGGGGCGCCACTCAAAATTTTGTGTTAACATAACTTCTTCATTTATTCACCAATTGACTTCAAATTAATACTGAACATCTCTTATGACAACACGGTCTATCTCGACCTTCCATGTCCACATTACACACCGGGGCCCCACCAACATAGGCCTTGCCCACCCAAAATTGCCTTTTAATATAACATCTATGCGGCGTGGGGATACGCGTCGGCCTCTGCCGCGCAAGCTCTAGTTAATTTAATGTATTTTATGACGTGTCGACCTAATTCTGATATGAACTATTGCTAAACGATTCTTTTAACCGTCTTTTCAGATGATGCAGGTCTCAGAGGGTGCTAATAAGTGCATCGTTCGATGCATTATACTAAAGTGTGCAACAAAAGGATCTGCTTGAGCTAACCGTTTATGTCAATCTCCTGTTCCTCTTAAAAGAAGAGGGATGTCTTCGTTTGCTTTTAAGCGTCAGTTCTTCACAAGTATATCTTCTTGTTAAGGTGATTGCGATCTTGATCTGGACCTCGAGCTTGTTTCGTGTTGTTGCTGCTGTTCTTTATCGGAAGCGGATTCTGCTTGTTACTATCTTTTTTAAACTGGAAGGCCCACTTTTACTGGTATTTTGACGTGTTTTGCTATGTACACAAAAAACACATTCGAGATAATTTTGCAGAATTATGAAATAACAGAAAATCAAACTGCTTTTATACAAGTTATTGTTGGCCCAGGGCCGATAGTGTTGGGTCCGTATCGCTGTCGTGTTTGTCCGTGTCGATGACGCGTAGGTCCGGAGTGGTCCATGTAGATGCCGTGTTGGTTCGTGTCGATGTCGTGTATGTCCGGGATGGTCCGTGTAGATGCCGTGTTGGTCCGTGTTTATCCGGGGCTATCCGTGTCTCTACCGTGCTGGTTCGTAATGGTAGGTAGCTCTGCCGGGACGGTCCGGGACAGTTCGTAATGATTGTGCGTTGCTGCTGGGGTTTTCTGTGTTGGTACGGATTGGTCCGTGTGGATGCCGTGTTGTCACGGAGATGATGGTCTTTGGAAGATCATCGACGCTTAAAAATCCCGAAAGTGCACGGATCGTCCCGGATCTTGATCCGGGGATCCGGGACGATCGGGGACTGCCGTATCAATCCGTTGTTATATGGGACTGGGGCTTTGCATATGAACTCTCTGGTGCTGAAAATTCACATGGGAACACATACACTGTATTGATTTCGGGAAATAAGTTTCAAAAAGTTTTATACGTACGAAACCGTATAGAATATTGAATGAAAAAAGGAATTGCAGCTGCGTCTTGTTGGATATTGTATAAAGAAAATCAGCGGATCGACGACAGCATCTTCATATGAAGTACAGCAATTTTAAGTTCCATATTTTTCGTTCCATTCTTGTTTATATATGCATAGTATAAAAAGTGATTACGTGATTTTTAATAAATCAAAATGTTGCCCGTTTAATTTAAATAGAGAAATGGTCACGTTATGTATAATAAATTGCGATATATTTAAACGGCATTGTGAAAGTAATTGTTGGAATTGGCTCCACGACGTTTGGGAAAATACAAAAAAATCCATTAGGCTATTGTTTTTGTAATTGCAGCAACGTATACGTTTTCAAATCAAATGTTTTATAGCACTTATGTAATTGGCAATTACTGATATTATTTGGTGTAAATATTCCTTTTAAAAGTTGAAATAATCAATTAACTGAAATCGCTCCGAATATCGCCTGATATCTCGCCTGACCGTGTACACATGCAACAAAAGCCACAATTTCACTTATTTTTAAATAAGTCAAAAATCCTTTTCAGTTAAGTCAGAAAATTCCAAAATATATATTGGACAACATAAAACATAATTGGTGATGAGTATAATTTGCATTTTTCCTTTAAGGAAAAACACAACTAAATTATCACCACTTTAGGTAACATTTTTGTTTCTCTATGATTAACGACAGAGACAAGCATAGAACATAGTTTTGGGAGAATAATCGTATTACAAATCATTTAATATTAGTTCGAGTTGTTTCTCTTTGATATTATTATTTCAGGCATGACATTTGTATTATAATAGAGCCGCGCTATGAGAAAACCATGCTATATGAATGTGCGTAAGTTTCGTCCCATATTAGCCTATACATTTAGACGACGAGCACTTTGTAAACAGTATTCAAATACAACAATGCCCATGCACATTATTGTATTCATACACCTATGAATGGTCAATTATTAAAGTAGCGTAAATGTACTTTGAAGAATATGTGGCCCAAACGGGAAGGACATTATTGAATAGCTTAAGACACACACGTAGGAATATTGCGAGATGCAAACGGGGTATATTGAGACAAATCTTATGCTCAACATAATGTTATATTTTCAAACAAGCTCAAACAACACATGTTAACAAATCCGTTCAAGCGGGTCACCTCGATGGAATCGTTTTATTACCATCTGAAAACTATTTTGTGCACAAACGCGACCTGGCAATTTTTCAAAAGATCAAAGATAAATGAATAATTACGTACACATTATATTTATATCATTTGAAAAAATGATATGACTCCTCTATTGCAGAGCTATCGCGGATATGCCTCTATTGCAGAGCTATCGCGGATATGCCTCTATTGCAGAGCTATCGCGGATATGCCTCTTTTGCAGAGCTATCGCGGATATGCCACTATTGCAGAGCTTTCGCGGATATGCCTCTTTTGCAGAGCTATCGCGGATATGCCACTATTGCAGAGCTATCGCGGATATGGGTTGCGCATTGATCTCAATACGGGAAACGTTCTAATTGTATTTTTACAAAAAAACTTAATCGATAATAAGGTACGTATGTGCAAAATACACTCCGGGTACGGATCCGTCGGTTTCGAGTGATGTACAATGCCTTTGACACAAAAGAGAGTAAATATGGATACATCCGAATGGTGTTCCACGTAGGAACCTAAGAGTGTGTACAGGATAAATGTCGCTTCACTCGATATGCATCTAGTTCTTTAACTGCAACTTAACCGTTCGTTACTATGGAACGGTATTTAGGTAAAAATTACATCCTTCT
>VMBQ01006757.1:30702-51254 GCA_007657795.1 Dreissena rostriformis | reverse complement strand
GTAAATGTACCGGTACTTTCAAATATGCTACTACATATATTTTTGAAATGGGCACAAACACCATGATGTGGGACAAATAAACACTTTTTAGATGGCCACGTTCGTTTGCGAAAAAAATATTTACACTGTGCGAGTCTAAATGACCGTAATGTTGGTGAGAGAATATGGCACTGAGTGAATGCCTAAGGCTATGCATGATAGTGAGGCAAAGGGCACTTAATTTGTGGTCGAGAGATCTGCATATTTCTGTGTTGGATCGAAGAGATGACAGTGTTTGTGGTTAGTATGGCAACAGTTTTGTGGGAGATGATAATACTACTTTTGAGGAGCATTTAACAGCAGGTGTATGGTGATGGCGGTGACTATTTATGCAATTACAGCACATTCAAACACCAACAATAATGTTTTCTTATTTAATGCGCGTTTTTTTATTTGAAAATAATTTTCATATTAAACATTTTTTATTTATTTATTTTTTTACTTTTTGTTAAATGTGGATTTTCTTGTGAGGCTTGAGTAGATTTATACTAATCACATATCTGATATACCCATACATTAAGTTTCCTAAATGTGTTACAAATATGACGGACACATAGTTTGTAAATAGCAGTAAGAAATTTAACGGAAGCCAATATTTGTTTTAATTTAACTTTTGCACATTTTGTAATTGTTCTTCAGAGAAGTGTACGTTTTTTTATCAATAAATATGTTTCATAAATCTATGATTTTATGACACTTTTAATGACTATTATTGAACCGTTTATATGTACATTCCAAGAGTTTATTTCACATACCGTGACAGTTTCGATCCACAATTGGTGAATCTTCAGATTGTGACTTCGCTGGAAGTGAACGTCACAGGGCGGACTTACTACCGGACTTGTTCCCAGCAGTAAACACATGCCTGTAGATGGGGCTCATATAGGGAATATCTACTATACCCTTTGACTTGTTCTTGGTTTTATCCCTTTCTTTCGTCCTTTAACCATTCTCTTCTTGTTTTTCTGATATATTCGTTTCAGTGTCTTTTATCACTTTGTTTTTTGTCCATTGTGGATATCCAAACACTTTCAGAGCTCCCGTGATGTGGTCAAGTTCCCTTTTCTGATCCTCTTTATCAGCCATTATCGTAAAACATCTGTCAACTGGAGTTCTTACCACGCTCAATTTGTGAGACAACGGGTGGTGGAAGTCGAATTGCAGATATTGATCTGTATGGGTAGGTTTCCTGTAAACCAAGAGCTTCACCGATTCGTCCTCATTTCTCACTATCAAAGAGTCCAGAAATGATATCTTGCCCTCAACTTCATCCTCGTTTGTAAATTTTATATTGCCTGTAGTATCCACTGTGTTTAAGTGCTCACTCAACTGATTCACATATCCTTTCTTCACGATCTCCAGAATATCATTCACGTATCTTCCAAAGTTTAGGGGCGCATGTTATGGGAGATGTTGCAATGGCCTGCTGTTCTAGCCATTCCATAAACAGAATCACTACTATGGGACTCACTGGTGAACTCATCGCCGTACCAAACGTTTGTTGAAAAATTTCCCCGCGAAACTGGAAATATGAGATCGGTCAAGATAAATTTCNTCTTAAATTCACAAAGTATGACAATATTATAATGCCAAAAGGCATTTCATTACAAATGCTAATTATAACAACAGATTTTAAGAAATATTCTAAATTAACCAAAGAGTGTATTCAATTATAACTGTATTTATTAAAGCCATATTGCTACTCAAAATCAACGAAAATTTCGTACAATATTTCGTAAAATAAAGTTAAACAATTAAAAATCAGTGCTCCTTATGGCAATTGCCGAAATTTAAACCCCAAATGTGGTCTTGTAACGTTAATGTTTGTAGATAAAAGATGCTTGTTTTTGTTTTGCATATAAAATTCAATTTTAATTTTCCGCAACGATATCTATTCAAATGACACACGAACACTAACATGTTACCATTTAAGTATTCGCGTGTCGTATGAATAGATATATTTGCGGAAAATTTAAATGGAATTAATTGTGTCACAAATAAATAAAAACGAGCATTTTGTATCTACAAAAATCTATGTTACCAGAGCACATCTTACCTTGAAATTCTTGCTATTGCTATGAGGAACACTGATTATTTATATGTTTACTTAAATTTACGAAATATATTACGAATTTTAAGTTGATTTTTGAGCGTTATAGAGATTTTGAGAAGATGAAAACTGTAACGTCTTAAGCGCTAAAAACAATGCATTTTGTTTTATAAGAACATTTTTATTGGGTGTAACGTTATACAAAAACTATGCCCGTACACGTTATTTGTAAACTCGCAATCATGCTTGTATGCATGATCTTCATATACATATTTGCTAAAATGAAAATAAGCTAATAACATACATTGTCAAAATAAGACATTTCCGAGCTTTAAATGTATTTCGGAATCGTTGGTATTTTCCCCTTAATATATACCTTTATTAAATATACGCCAATAACATCTTTTCCAATAGATATAAATATTAATGTTATATTGATCGTTAAACAAATGAAGCCAATCCCAAAAATCTGTTTTATCGTGCCTCTAGTGGGATTCGAATTCACGCCTACACAAATCGCCGACTTCAATGAGAAGTTTACTATACTACAAACTCGTCATCGATAGTGCGCATGCGTATAGAGGTAATTGATGTACATTTCATGTATAACAAGTTTACTTCTATTACTACCACTAATTTTCCGGCCCGCAAACAGTTTCAATATATTATAATTATAAATAAATTTTTTATTGAGCATTCACAAAAACGTGACCTAATTTCATAAAGCATACCCTTACAGAATGTTTGCTGCAACATTGCGGCAACTTTGCGGCAAACTTTTTTGTTTGCGGGATGGTTTGCATAACTTTGCAGAACTTTGCGGCTAGTCGCAAAATTTCGACAAAGTTGCCGCAAAGTTGCAAGAATTTTGCGGCTAGCAAGTAGTTAGCAAGAAACATTTTCAAAATATTAGTGTTCCCGCAAACAAAAAAAGTTTGCCGCAAAGTTGCAGCAAACATTCTATTTCTGTCAGAAGTTGGTTTGTCTGCTGCTAATCTATTGGTTATAAGATATAACAGCCTTTTCTGATTGGCTGAATTCAAATGCAGAAAGTTTACCTCTTAGATTGAAATACTGCAGTAGACATGGTAGCTTAAATTATACAGGTTAAACTTTTTGTTCAAATAAAGTTAAAGTAATTTCACAAACAGTAGAGTAAATGAGTTTTTCCATTACCAACAATTTCTTAAAATAATAATGCATTGATATCATTTGGAAAGTGACATGAAGTGTTGTTAGCACTTTAAGTGATAGAAAAGGCATTCAGTGCCCGCGTACCAATTGTCTTCCTTTCGGTATTATTTATGACGAATGGATAATGAATTATGAAAATACACAGTTCAAAACTAGACCAATTAGCGACGGGTATATCAATAATGCATAAATGCTTCTCGCTCAAGTATCTTATATGAAGTTTGGCAAGTGGTTAGGGTCCCCCCTGATGGGTAAAGGTGATATATTTCAAGCTGTATGATTCGATTTTACAAATACCATTCCAGCTGCCTTGTTAAGTTCTCATGGGAGCGGACGTGTATAATAAGATTGGGAACGTCATTGGAATACTTATAAAACAATATTTGCCGGTATACTACTGAACTTACATACATACTTCGAATACTAGAATTATGTTATGAGCACAAATGGCGTTCAAACCGTATGCGTGAAAATTTTCTCGGAAAAGTGTCACATATATAAACTACAAACAACGACAATAAATATCGCAATTATCTGTAATTGTGAAGGAAAATAATATCGTTGGCTAGAAAGTCTTTGAGTCCTCAGTGCTAGATGACGTAGGACATATATACAAAATGCCAAGCCTTGATGGAAATAAGTATGACGCATTAGAGACCGCAGAATGGGGAAAATTGAAATTTAGAGAAAAAACTTTTGCATTAGGATAGTGGTTCAATGTGACTTTTGCGAATATTATTTACATTTGGTTGTGTTCTTTTTTAACTAAAATTTCAAACCAAAATTTTCTTATATATTAAGTGAATGCAAATGAAATATATATCAAATCAAATATATATCTGAAGGGCAATACCCAATAACTGCGCTTGATTAATTATATAAAATTTATTCACATGATTTAACGTACACTATATTGTGTATATTACCAAGAAAAGGGTAGCAATGCCGACACGTTTATAAAGCACATACTTTAAATAACTTTTGACAAAATTCGTAAACAAAAATTTCAAAATTAACTTGTACGGTTGTGGTGTCGGTAACAATTAAGTTAATAGCCATTTTCAACAGGGAAACACAACTTATTAACTAATAGATACTTAAATGTGGGTATATATTAGCATCATACAAAATTACACAATTGTTGTTTAAAGAAAATAGTTAACTTACTTTTTTATTTCTAAATGTGAACATGTGTTGTGAATAATTATTGACCTTTCAGAGGCTGTGACTCCAGCTTTAATAATTTAACTATTGTTTTGTTTAATAAATCTCGGTTTGTATGTGTGTGTGTGTGTATATTTCGAAGTTTATGAACTCCTTATGCTTCGGCGCCTAAGTCTGCATTATGTAAGGACTCGGAGTTAGTTCAGTCATTCCTACCTAATTAACTATTTGACTCACGAAAGTTGGAACGAACATTGAATTATATCTCGAACTTCCAGCTATTTTTTATTGAAATATATTGTTAATTGTGGTGTGGTCTTGTATTGTTGGGGGAACCCGGAGTACTCGGAGGAAACCCCACCTGTCCGGTATGGTGGCATCGTGTGCGGACTGCACAGGCTAATCTGGGACGACACTTAACGCGCATGCATTAAACATCCTTTTCACAGAGCGAGGGTCATTTTCTTGTGTTGATGTCTTTCTGCCACTACACAAGACCTATTATGAGATAGCAATTCATGTATATTTTATGCGACTACTATTACGAGCGTTCAATTACCGAAGAAAACAGAAACAAACTTAGGTGTAATCACGTCATATGTAATCATAATTTATAATTTAACTTAAATTCTGCTGATGAAGTTGATTTAATTGAAATGGGATAGAAAAGAACAAAAATACCTTAGCTGAAAATTAACTCTCGTGTAATGAACATGGTAACCCATCCGGCAATCTTTCACTCACAAGGAAATCCATTGCTCAATCCGCATCTTTTGCTTTACAATTACTGTGACAGCAAGCATGGATAAACTGCATCAGGTTAGTTTGGATATTCCGAAGTTTGGTACACTGGTTAATATGTATGATTGTTAATTTGTTTTAAACGTCTGAATTTGGTGATTTTAAAAGAAACAACATAGCAAATATCAAGTTTATTGAATACCTATCTGTTTTCCGCGATCAAACGCATATTGTATTTAAATACAAATACGAGAAACTGTATTCGATGCAAGGGTTATCTGTTTTCTTAAATCGCAAGGCCCAAATGTGTAATATTTGCTATGTAACATTTTCTTGTGGTCTTCTAAATAGTCTGTTTAAATCATACCACTAGGCTAAAACTGGCCACGCTCTATGATTCACATACTTAGTATAGTCTTTATTTATAAATGTGCTGGTCTTTTCTTAGTCTTCTTTTATAATTTTACTCAAAGGCCTCGTTAGTCCTCTTGAATACACTCATTCGAAATAGGCATAAAAGTAATAGAGATACATGATTGGTTTTAAATAAGGCATAACAAAGGATCTTTCTTATATTATATATTATTTGACAATAGTGGATGACTGTTCCACCACTAAGATGTTTCCTTTCAGTAAGACAGACGTTGCACCGAAACTAGCCAATTTTTTAAGCTATTCGGTTCTAAGTTTCCCAATACAATTGATCTCAACTAAACAAAATACTTATAGAACAAGACGTGTATAATACTGTCCGTTTAGTTCAGTCATTTGAGTGGAATCATAACGGCTTATTATTTTTACAAGTAGCCGATAATTAAAAACGACGGCAATACGATGTGATGTTTGTCTGTGACGTTGCAATGTTAGTTCCATTTCTGTTGCTGAGCGAAATCCACTGAACATGATATTATATGTTACCATTTATAGGCCATATATAGGCGTATTTGATTTATCCTATAATACATATTAGACGAATACTACCGAACCATTACACTTTTTTATAACAAAAGCAATTTCCTTCATCGCATTTCTCTTCTTTTATTTGAGTTGACGTTATGTGAAGTGCATACAATATGATGTTCACTCAAACATAGAGTCTCTTAAAGTGAGTGACTTTTAATGACATCAACATATTTTCCTCAGTTAAAACACCAGACGCATTACTATATGTCGTGTATCGTTGATTAGTTTGGCATTTTCGATTACGGTTTAACATTTACAGAACAATGCTTTTAGTTACACACTAAGGTTCTTTAAAACGAACTATGTGCAGTCCGTGCATTTCGTGGTTACTGGGAAGAGAATACAGGTACTGAACGGACTCGTTCTTTTTTTTGTTATGTTATATATTCGTTAGTATCTGGAATAAATCTAGTCATCTGAGGACTCTTCAACATTTAATTGCAGAGATGCTCAATTCTGAGAATGATGCATGTTCGAACTCGCATAGCTGTGTCAAATAGCGCGCGGCTTACTAAAGTTGCTCATTATGGTTTTTTTGCAGAGCCATTAAAATAAATATGACTATCTTGATCCTTCATTAGAACTATAGACCTAAACGTCTTTCTTAATCAAGCCACACGTTGGTAAGATTCTAGTGTCATGTCACCTTCAGCTGAATTGTTATTAAATCAGTACAGCAATATAAACATGTTATGTATTGTGTTAGTAAATTGTTTTAGTGCCATTTTGTTGTTCTTTTTACATTTTAAATTTAAATTACTAAATCCTAGATGTTTGGCACCATTCCATATAGTTTCGATTTGTTCTGTTGGATTCGCCATTAGTAGGCATGGCAGATAATCATAAACCAAAACAGATTTTTATTTTGTGAAATTTCTTTATTTTACAACTGATTATTTTTGTTTATATATAAAATGAAATGTTTTGTTTACATCATGTAAATGTTTGACTTTTTATTTAAGAGAAGAAATTGCAAGATGATTGGTTGGGCAGAGGACATAGTCTCAAAAAAGTATCATTTATTTAAGAACCTCACTACGTGTTATGTTTCAAACATGATTGTCACACATGTGTACAGTTCCTTAACTTGACATAGCTACATACAGCTCTTGAAGCATTTCGGTAAACTCTCATAAACTCTGATAAAATGGAGAAATCTTTTAGTAAGCGATCAATCTGTCTTTGTCACTTATTGACATGCGGAGTTGTTTGACAGTATATGAGAAAATGCGATAAAATAATCTGTTCCAGATTGTGTTATTTTTATTCCGTCTTTTGGGAAAATTCTTCGTAAGGATACTTATATATCATAGAAGAGTATATCTAAGCTACCTCTTGCTTAAACTGCCAGATGTGTAAAGGGAAATATGTGGTGATGTTTACCCAATTATAATGTAGAGAACGTACGGAAATTTAATGGTTCGTGTTGGTTTTTGAAACAAAGCTGAAGGCATAATTGATGGATCTAAAGTTTGTTATACATACCTATTATAATTTAAACAAAATGATACTTGACTTAAACATCTTTGGTAGCAATATTACTTTTACTTTATTTGCTATATATGATAATGATATTTCTGAAATCAGCACAGTAATCGATGTCAGATGTCATATAACATTGTGTGCAATAACTTACATAAAATAATTACCTTTTGTGATAATACAAGTGCAAAGCATCAAATTTGGACCAATCAAAGAGGACCAATTATAAACTTTTCTATATTCATATGGTTGATAATACACTATTTTGTAAAACACTAGACATATTTTAGTGTTATTATCATATAATGTATTTTCATAGAATTTCTAATATTTATGATAGAATTTTGATATAATTTTACGTTAGAGAAAAATTGTGAAATATATTGGCAATATCAATACTTGTAAAGAGGCGCACCAGTAAGACGTGTTAATTATTTATATATTCTTTTGTAATTCCAAATTACGGCCATTAGTAGATGAAATATAAATTAATGTCAGAAATGCGGGAGATGCGTCATCGTCTATTCCCACCGATAGAAAAACCAAGCGCACTGTGTGAATAATGAATTACTCCGAATAAGCGTTATATATAAATAACAAATAAGTTTTAAACGGCAAATATCGTTTGCTATATTATAGTCCAGTCGATTTGTGCAGATTTTAACCAGAATTGATCATGATGCGATAAAAGCATGAACATTTGCAGAATACTAGCTAAGAGAATACTAAACAATATCAGATATGGACCCACTCTCAAAAATTTGCATACAGGGGTATGGCGGCCATTTTAAAATGGCGGCCTTCAAATTTCCAAATTACCTACTTAGTAGGGTCAATATACACTTTGACCCCCCAAAAATTGCTACAAAAGGTATTTTAACTGATCCTGGTAGGGTAGAAGGTCCTCAAAAACATATCAAAAGTTTACTAAAATCGGACCTCCGGAAAGTTGTATTTTTCAAGATGGCCGCCAATATGGCCGCCAAGACCTATAAATGATCATAACTATGTAACTATCCAATCAAATTTGATGAATTTAGTGTCTATACCTAGGTTTCAATGGGCAAAGAACACATAATGATCAGCAGACATTGTTTAAGTATAATATAGTACACACAAATCCAACATGGCGTTGATGGCCGCCAAGATGGCCGCCAACACCTATTTATGATCATAACTATGTAATTATCCCTCAAATGTAATGAATTGGGTGTCTATACCCAGGTTTCACGGGGCAAATAACACATTAATATCATCAAACAAGGTGTAAATTAATTATGTTACACGGAAATCCAACATGGCGTCCAAAATGGCCGCCAAGATGGCCGCCAAAACCTATCAATGACCGTAACTATATTACTATCCACTCAAATTTGACGATTTTGGTGTCTATACATAGGTTTCAAGGGTAAAAGAACACATTAAGATCATCAGACATTGTTTAAGTTTATTATATTACACACAAATCCAACACAGCGTCCAAACTTGCCGCCAAGATGGCCGACAAAACCTATTTATGATCATAAAATATAACAATGTAACTATCCACTCAAATTTGATGAATGTGGTGTATATACCCAGGTTTCAGAGAGCGAAGAACACATTTTATATCACATTTATAATCCATAACTTGTTACTCAAACGTTATGGTTGTTATGTGAAACGCCATAGTTTAGGAGACAAGGTACACTTTAATCGCATTGAGGTTATCACTTAGGAGTTGAATAATCATAAAATCCAATTTACGACATTTGGAAGAGAGAACGAACTAGCACGTGACTTCATTATAGGATCAGGTTTTACTAACTTCTGAAGACTTCATTTTTGCTGAAAATCATTGAAGATTAATTACAGCCTGAATACGCACGAGTTCTTTCAAAAGGTTAATATTATACACTTTGTGTTCCTTTGACTATTTATTTACATCAAAGCGGAAGTAGATGGTCTTATTGTCCCTTTCGGAGTAATGCAGGATAAAGATGAGCAAATCTGTATCCTCGACCACAAATGTTGTGGTGCTACGACGGGATCGTTATACTGTTGCTTTAACAATTTCAACGTCTGCATCCACTGAAGACAGAACGACATAGCATCCCATTTTTGTCAGAGTTGTGCTGATCAGAGCAACCATGCCGGCCTTGTTTCTGTCACCAGACAAAAAGTCTTCCTTTTTTACATAAGAATTCTGTTTCTTTGCTGAAACTCACAATATGATTCACGTTTGTTTTATCGTCTCCGGTGCGTTTTGTCTTTGTTATAATGACCGTCTTCGTAACCATCGAACCCGACTGTCGCTTGTCCGTAATGGCTTTCTCTGACTCTACATAAGACTCGGCTATTGTATTATATGAGTCGCCCTTCTCCATGCTCAACGATGCAACAATGTGCCACTATCATGCATCTGTTTCATGAATACAGTTCATCACAGCCTCACATGATGTGTCTACAGCATACTCTCAAATTGCCTGAGCGATCTGATGCGTATCTGCTGTACAAAGTATGTTTTTGGCTTCAAAGAAGGAAGCAGGATGGGAGCTCAGTTCATAAGACAATACGACTACAAGGGAAGGATCTCCAGATTTTGACGCCACGAGAAAACGCAGGAACAGAAGAGCAGGATAAAAAGCACGGTCAGAAGCGATCTTAACAGCCAAGCTATTCCCAAGAGCTTTGGCTCTGTATTTTCTCGTGAATTTATAAGCAAAGACCGACTTTCATATGATATCTCTTATGATCGTTTTCCCTATCGCCTCAATTGCATGAACATTCACATCGGACCCAGCCACTATCCCATTGACCATGTTTCTCAGAGTAGGGTCAGCTGTGTATGGTGAGCAGGTTGTAATCTGTGTCTGCATTTTCTCTAGATCAGAAGAATCTCCTTTGATGCACGCCTCAGTTGAGTCTTTGTGTTTTGGACTTGAAGTATAGGTAAGGTCTGTGAAATCCTGCATAGCACTGTTGTGCTCGGATGTTGCAGATAGGGTCCAAGGGGTTTGCATTTCGTCGGTCATTCCACTGCCGCATATATAAATGATCATCAATGTTTGCTCAATGAAAAGATCACGCCCTAGCCCAGCCCAGCACTGATGGNTTTTGGCGGCAATCTTGGCGGCCATTTTGGACGCCATGTTGGATTTGTGTGTACTGTTGTAAATTTAAACAATGTCTGATGATCTTTACGTGTTCTTTGCCCCTTTAAACCTAGGAATAGACACCAAATTCATCAAATTTGATTGTATAGTTACATAGTTATGATCATTAATAGGTATTGGTTGCCATCTTGAAAAAAAAAACTTTCTGGAGGTCCGATTGTGGTAGACTTTTGATATGTTTAAAAGGACTTCTACCCTACCAGGATCAGTTATAATACCTTTTGCAGCAATTTTTGGGTGGTTGAAGGTATTTTTTTCATATATTGATCCTACTTGCTTTTAGTAAAAAAAATAAAAAAAAAATAAATGCATTTTCTTTTTTTGCAATTTCGAAAAATGTAATTTTTAAAATGGCCGCTATTTCAGATGGCCGTTGTATTTTTGAAAATTGAAGAAATTTATTGATTGGGGATATTATTAGAGATTTGTATACCAAATTTTATCGAAAAAGATGAAACAATATATTTGTTATGATTTTTTGAAGATTTTCTATGAGCAAATTATGGCCGCCATTTTAAAATGGCTGCCAAAATCCGCCATTTTGATTTTTTTAGATAGGTCCATATCCGAAATTGATTGTTATAACCTTAACTCCATTTCTGCAAAGTTTCATGCTTTTATCATTTTCTGAAAATTTTTCACACAAATCGACTGGACTATTATGTACAGCTTCTGTTTTAATCCATGCTCTTTTGGTTTGGTTTCGTTTTAAATTTAGTTTGAGAACGAGATGAGAAGATGTTTACAAACTATTCCGATACTGAAGAATATATTTTTTTTATTTAAGGACATGTGTTTCCTGAAAAAAATAACGTATGTTTTTCCAATTTAAACATTGACTTGCTGATTGCTGGATGTACTGTAAAAAATATTGTTTGTTTCATTGACACATTGTTGTGTCGAGTGATTGCTCGATAATGTCATTCATTATTCAACCGATAATTCTTCAAACCGTTGATTACTTGAGTTAAACAATTGCTAGTAACATCACTGAATATTTCATAAATACTTAAATAAAATAAGCCAGATGACTTCAACGAGTTTTGTCGAGTATGACAGTTTATAGAGAAACACGTGATATTGTTTTGTTTGAATTTTTTAACGTAAAATTAAAATGTGGAAAATTATTGTGTGTTTGCTAAAACAAAACGCGCACCAGTTTTTTAAACTAAACACAACCATCCGAAAATTACGACAATGGTCTGCAATTTTGCTTAGTTATACGAGCAGCTAGAGAGATGTCGATTCGTCCATTTTAGATGATGTAGGACAAAACTCAATTCGGTATAGAACTAATAGCGACGCACTAGATACGACACCTTGAATTGTATCGATTTTTGTGTCGAACAAAATACAAATTATTATTGCGGAGAAAACTTACACCTGTTTACGAATATTTGAATGGTTCTGAAGTACAAATTGTCAAAATATGGGTTCTTGATCAAAGATGTATATAAAAATAAACATATTATTTGACTAAAGCATAAGTGCATTAAAGGTAATATTAATTAAAAACCGCTAGAACGCATTTGATTTGTGTCTTCTATCGGACGATGAAAAAACTATTAGTGCAGAGCAAACTTATACCTGTCTACGTTTATTTGAATGGTTCTGTAGTACACACTTGTCAAAATATGCAAACGGGTACTTGATCAAAGATGTGTATGAGCAAAAACATATTATTTGACCCATGCATGATATTGATTATATACCGATATAACGCATCCGCAGTTCGCTCTTGTTTAATTATATATTGTATATATTTATACAAATGTAGAATGATACTGATGAATATATATTCAAAATTGGTTGGCAATAGGGTAAATACATGTTTATACTCCGATGATCATAGCTTTTGTAGTTTAACAAATATAAAGTAAACAATAATATTGTGATATTAATTTGTAAAGTTAAACATATTGAGTTTAAAACTTTATTGTATGCAATGAGCTGCTGCAATAGGACACGTTTCAGGCAATGTTTGGCTCATAAATTCAATGGCAGATGTTTGCAAGGTGCCATAGAAGCAAAACAGATACCACAATCTGCAATATTCAAATATTCGCTTTGTCGAGTACTACCTAGTCTGTTATTTTGCCGAATGGGAAATACATTAGCTTTTATCTGAGTCATTTATTGCTTATTTCCTGCTTAAAATGACTAAAGAATATACTGAATGTGTCACTTTGTTTCAGTGAAAGTATATGGACCGTTCTGACCTTTATTTAGGCTTTAAGTAAGAACATCCCATATATATATATAACTTGATTTTTACTTTTATATTATTGTACTATAATTTACATAGTACAATTAAAAAACAATAGATGCATCTGGACAAATGTTTGTTTATTCAATATCTATTGTCGATTTTCTTTGATAATATAAATGTGAGCTGCGATAAACGTCAATATTGTTAATTTATTACGTTTACGAATGATTTATACCCTAGACAAATCAGCATCGAGATAACATTCAATCAAGTGACACGCTCAAATAATAATTATAAATTAAACGCGTAAGTTCATTCTTCTAATAATCATAATTGAGCTCAAATGAGATATATATATACAGAATAGAACACCTGATTCTAAAAAATACTAATGTGTTTTGAACAGGGCAACACAATAGACAATAAATGTTTCTTTTTTATCGGGGAAACCTTACAGGGAAATACATAACTCAATATTTTATGGTTCGCTACAAAAATACTTGTACGGCATTCATCGATAATATGGAAGGGGTCTCTTTGCATTTTCCGAAATTCGGTCCTTTTGGTTTGGTAATTGGTGTTATCGGTCGCCTATCTCTTTTTCATTGTACATATTAACATACATGTGTTAATGGGTAGTTGACTTGTATCTATACGGTCATTCTGTTTGGGTTGCAACCAACCATTGGGTAGATATATCCTAACTTCTATTGGACGTTAAATCCTAAGTTCTATAACACGTTTTCTTCTTTATCGCTGCATAAGTTGACATGTGATAAAATGAGGTCTCTTCAAAATCCACGACAATCAACTCAAATTAATTTTATTTAACATACTATAGTACACAGACAAACCATATCCGTATAAATCTGCATATCAATTGAATAACACGTGAGTATGTAACTCCTTATGTATATCATGCAAATCTCCAAGAAACGAAATTATAGACAATCACGAAATAGTATAATCTGTGTTACAAAAAATAATGTTGGCAAAAAATACTTTTTAATGTGTTTCTGCGCATGCGCTTTACACAGTTAACATTTAAATAAATTCACTTGGGGCTAATTTATTCGTTTAGTGCATTATTTTATCAGTTTGCATCAGTGTACTAAGAAGACATGAACAATTAAATTAGGCACATCTTTATATAAAGGACTCTACTTTAAGACAGTGCTGCATTTTTTAGAATTGCTTGTCATAGATTGTATTGATTTTATTCTGAAACATGCTTCCTCTTTAATACTGAAGTGCTATAAAAGAAGTATTCACGTAATTAAGCTGTTTTACTCCCTATAAGAAAAACGACTTAACGAAAACGTGCCATTTTAGCTAACAGTTGTCATGTTGCCAATGCAATTTATCTTTAACCAAAGAAGACACATACAACAATACGATTTTAATAATTTCTGTGCAGATCAGTCGTTTCGGTAGCATAACTACGGTCTACCATTTTTACAAATAGCCAATAGTTAGATACATCGACAATAACATATGGTGCGTGAATGTGGCGGTGAGCAATTAGTTCTACTTCGATAGCTGGAAGAAATCCACTGTGCGTGAGTGTATATTTTTCCGATCATTGCATACGCCGATTCAATAATTGTCATGACTGCAAGATAATAAATAATGGCATTTATTTTTTCAAATCATAAAAGTCATATACGTAGATGCGTGTGCACTTTCATCTAATAATTATTTGTGTTATGCTATCAAGCATCGTGCGTGTTATTGTTATTAGGAACAAATTTTATATTATATTACCGTTTATGTATATTACATGTGTATATCTTTGCACTTTCTGTACAGCTCATCATATTATGGATGCCTTTAAGTTAGTTTTTCTTATTTTTGTTCTTCATTAATACATCGGGCGTATTGTTATGCGTCGTTTACCAATTAATTACATCGGCATTTTCTGTTAAGATTTAATGAGTACAAGTCTTCAATCAATAAGTAAACATGAAAATCTATTTTAACAACATTTTAAGATCCCCCATCACTTTTAAAGTGAATGGTGCATGTACATATATGATTATTATACAAAACATGTGACGAGTTGTTTTATGGTTATATTAAAATGAAAAATAAATTACTGGATAAAAAAATATGGATGCGAAAGGGGAACTTCTGAATTAAAATATTAAGGGTGAATGATTTCATGACTCAAAAAGTTGTTATTCGTTTGATGTAGTGAATATATACCACTGAGTAATTATATTTTATTAAATCGAAATAATCGAAATTCTCTTTTTTGACTTTTAATTAGAATGACAGTGCTATGAGGTTGTTTTTGTTTACATGTGCTTGTTGAAGAACCTGGTAAAAGCATTCGGTAATCTTTGACTTGCTCTTACATTATGACACCCGAAAGCACGCATATTGGCAACCGACACGTTCGCCTTGCCATAAACTGACGAACATTAATAAATCAATAATATGATCAATATTTGGTCCATCAAATAAATCACTGTTACTTGGTTAATTTTTTGTGTGAGAACACTAGTGTAATTTAAGCACTTTACCATTGTAAAAATATTTAACGTATTTAATTCAGTTACAGACCCTTGTCTGTATGACGTTTTATAGTTAAAAAACGTTACTATATGTAATCTTCTAGATGCATTGATTTAAGAGGAATACGGTCTACTCGAAACATACGATTCATGTTAACACGAACACTAGATATTCTTGTAAATGTCGTGATCACAAAGATACGATACAACTATTAAAAAGAATCGTTCTCCGTACTCTGGTATTCTTCAACGTGTAGTTTTCAAGGTGGAGTAACCAGAGACGCTCTTATGTAAGAATGACATATGTTTGAACTCTAAGAGTTCTTTAAAATATATATCAGCAAGTAAACCTATGTCAAAACTCAAATAACATTTTAAAATCTCACCCAACAAATGGCTTGTTTGTACTTAAATAAATATTGTAAACAGCAGTCTGCTGTGCATTAACTTGCATGACAGACATTGTCTTATGTGCAGACACCAGTGTAAAGCATAATTGTGCGGCTAACAACTGTTTTCTCTTCTTGATTATGCTCATACCGTATTCCGTATGTGAAAAAACATCATACATATTACCACATAATGTTTTTAAATATAATTTCTAGTATAAATCTGTAAGCAAATGGATTTTTTATGAAATAAATTGATTTCGATACCACAATAATACCTTAAGCACATGAAATGTAATTGTCTGTCACAGAACATAACTGTCTAGTTCCGTTGACAACCAGCAAAGCGCTTTGTGTGATTAATGCATTGCAAACTACGATATAAGTTATATATGTTGGTAAATTGTATAGTTTAATAATGTTATGTATATACTGTTAAGCTTCTGACAGAACTAATAATCGTTGGATACAGTTTTGATTTATTTTTACTTTGTGAACGTCATAAGAAAATACCTAGCAGACCTTTCCGATGCGGGGCTAGTTCTTTAATAGTACATAGTGCTTTTGTTTCTTAAAGTTCATGTGTATGCTTGAATACATACATTATTCTTTAATATGTTAACCATTGTAAACATGTATTTATTGAATTCTGGAATTATTTACAATTTGACCTATTGTTGAGACGATTAATTGCTTGATTAAATCATTCCACACTCAATTATTCAACTCATCAATTGTTTGAAATCAGCATTGTCAGAAATATTGAATCACGTACCTGCTCAATATGTCTAAAATTCCAGGAGTCCAGATGGAATCTATCTTTTTCGTCCAGTTTGATATCTTACAAATGCACCCGTTTTATTGTGTAGTCAGACGGTTAAAATGTAAAAAGTAACAGTGGCGAATTTTTGAAAACTAAAAACACAGGCTGCATTTTCTTGTAAACAATGTCACAGAGATAAACTATTTAGTGCCCATCAATAATAACAATTGTCTGTAAGTTTTGCTGGGAACTAATACCGGCGGTTTGAAAGATCACACGTCATCCATCTAAGATGACATTGTACAAGGAGAAGATTGTCAGTTCGCGAATGAAATAAGTTCGACGCACTAGAGATGGCACGTGAAATAGCAATCAAACATTTATGAACGTTCATGCGATTAAATGTAATTCAGAGCGATCAAGGACATGTGTACGTTAAGTTTAAAATGGTTCTCCAGTACAAAATTGTCAAACTGTGCGTACGGTTACTTGTCTGACGTGATGATTAAATATGTGTATATACGTATGCTAATTACTTGACTTATACATCATTGCAATTAAACGAAGTTAATATAAAATATACACCACTACAGTGTGTTCTAATTTAATATTCACATATTGTATATTTTTATTCAATGGTATTATGATACTGAGAAAACATATAGGAGTACATGTATTACCTATTCTGTTATTGTTCAATAGGGAAATAAATGAGTACGTATTATATATTCGTGATTGCTTATTTTCCCCTTAATATGCCTAACACATATACTGATTGTGTCATTATTTTTGAGTGGTAGACTATAGATCTTTCTTACATTTCTTTAGGTTTTGAGTAAGAATAACCTATAGATAGCAATCTTATATGTACATGCGCACATTAATGAACATTTATTCACATTAAACAGTTAATTGAACAAAATAAAAAAAATGTTTCTTTATTTATCGTTTATTGTTTTTTTCATTGGACATTTGAAAAAAATAATACTATAAAAGTCAATAGTGTTAACACAGTAGACTTACACATTGTTTATGCCCAATACCAATCAGCAGAGATATGAGATTTAATACATAATAGTGCTATTGTATAATTGTAAGTTAATTCTTCTAATATTGTAAATTCAGTTGAAATCCGATGCATGCGAAAAAATAGGACACAAAACATGATCTGCAAATTAACTCATATGCTATGAATAGGGCAATACATTTGGCAATACATGGTTCTTTTATCGGGGAGCTCTGACCGAGAAATCCGTTACTCACTCCTTAATGGTTTGCTACAGAAATACTGTGACAGCAAGCATCGATAACTTTGAAGTGGTAAGTTTGGATATTCCAAAATTCGGTCCTTTTGGATCGTTTAATTGGTATTCGCGTATCTTTTTTATCTCTCTTTGAATACCTTCATACATGTGTTCATGGATTAGAAATGGAACTATGTAACAATTGAAATACGTTACTATTGCTGCATGAGTTGACACGTGATAATAAGTGTATGTTTCTTATATTAACTTGAATCAAGTGATGTCAATTTTATTGACACACACTTGTGTAGATAGCCATACCAACAACAATGAACATTATAACAGTGTAAATCGAAATGACGAAAGCCAATATGCAGTTATAAATAACTATGGTATTTATATTACTAGTGTCTTACTATTTATATAGTGACAGGAAAGCATGCAGCATCATGTGATTGAACTTGTGTCGGGTTTATTTATTAAATAATTTATTTTAAATGAGTTTGTAATTCAGTAGTATTATCGAGATGACCATCTAAACGAAATAAAATTGCGGGAGAATTATATTTTTGGAAACACACAAGAATGTTAACAAGGTTTTTGACAAGTTCTAATGAAACACATACTACTGTTACTATTTATAATATATGTAATTAATATTAATCAAGCAAACGCTTGTCAAAGTATTTAATATTCGTGTCATATATAATGTGTACGACTAATCAATTAAATAGATCACAATACCTTTTCACTTATATACAAATATCGTGTATTTTTGTATGCAATATATTGTGAATGGTTTAAATAATTGAGTAATTTTTGTATCAACCGTTCCAATGTAGTTTTCACTTTTGCAGTATTGTTGTATCTTGTCAGTTTTATTTATCCCTTGGTATAATAATCCAAATAAGACGTATCGAAATGTCACTCTTTCTTACCTTAACATTTATATTGTTGAGATATTGTTTTGAACTGAAAGAAGGCACATCAAACAAGACGATTATAATAGTTGCTGTGCAGCTGAGTCATTTTGGTGGGGGTAATAACGGTCTCCCATTTGTACAATTAGCCAATAATGACATACGTCGACAATAAAATATGATGTTTGTCTGTGACGGTGTGCTATTTCTATTCTGGGAGAAATCCACGGTGCGTAAGTGTATATTTTACCACACATTGGATACGCTAATGCAATAATGGTCATGCTTTTAAGGGAATGTACCAATACATAACATGTTAAAAGCATGAAACGTGTAATTTGATTCTGTATTGTATTCTAACATATATATTTTTTTTTTATTAAAAATGACCAGATTTGTAAGTCACTGTTGTTAGAGACGCATATTCATTGAATTGTAGTTTCATCATTAATCACATTTCACAAAATCAGTAAAGACCTTCAGTTTAAAGTATGTTACTGTTTATATACTCCATGCGCACATTCCTTTGATAAATATAACCTGAATCAGATGTCTATCTTTTGAAAATCTATACATTTTGTGAGAATGTCGACGTTAAATATTCTTAATTGTCCATAATTTTTTCGCCATTATGAGTTTACGAAAGGTCAAATAGTTAAACAACTCATGCATGATTAATAAACACCTAAGATCTCTAATCAGTGCAAAAATAACTTTCCATTTCTTTGATTTGTGTGACGTGTATCTATGGATCAATCTAACATGGTGCACGCTCATTATCGTGTATTTATTCTGCCACTATGTGATGTATTGAGTACCATATACAGTCATACAGGGCTCACAAGAATGTTTGACTTGCTACTGAGCTATGACACTCGGAAGCATGCATATTGATAAATGCCTCATGTTCTTGCATCAACAAACAAACAGTCATTCTAAAACACGATGCTGGATATTTGATCCGTCTTTGCATTAGATTACCAAAATGAATCACTGAAAAGTCATTTTATTGACATTTGCTACATCGATGAACAAACAAACATAAAAGCCATGATACCATTAGATGTTTAACTTTCTATATGTTATTGGGTGAATTGTGTCAAGATCTGTATTTCGTATTAATTGGATTTTTTAAGACAAACAGTTGAATGATAAAAAGTGTTCTAATTCCGATCATTACTTTCGTTAGTATCGTAAATTAATCAATATAAAGAAGTGAAACTCCAGAAACTGAAGCAGTATTGCAATTCTATCATACACACCTTTGTGGCCCTTTATTTATGGCAAGGAACCAATTGCCAAAACGGTACAGTACGGCACAAAACGAAACAACATATATACATAGTAGAATAAAGCTGGGGTCACCGCCTTGGAACGGTCAATGCTAAGCATTGGGGGTTTAAACCGGTTATAGAGCGCTCAACCTCACACTTGGCCCAGCAATATTCATGATACATATAAGTGTAAATAAAATTTAACCTCATAGCATTGCAACTCAAATTAAACAGTAATAAAAGGGAATTAAAACGCATTCAATTTAATTACTATTTTATTACTCAATGGTTGAAAGGAGACCAGAGCAACAGAGTTACAACTTTTTGAGGCACGATGAAATGAAATTACTAACACGCATCAACTACATCCCTTCTTTATACAAAAAAGATTTCAGAATATAGCATCATATAGTTAATATTTCAGATCATCATCGCGCACCTACAGGAAG
>VMBQ01006757.1:3476-28879 GCA_007657795.1 Dreissena rostriformis | reverse complement strand
ATCTTCCGCTTGTGTAATATTACGAACGTGTTCGGTATATCACCTCATTTGCATGATAGTTTATTTCAACATACATTAGGCTTTAAGCCCATGAGTACACACATATAACAACACAATATATTCACAGATGGTCAAAGACGTGCTTAATTTTTAACAGAACATATTTCAAAATATGAATACAACAAATTTGAATACACTTTATCGTATTAAGTATTTATATATTAAGTAGATAAATTAATGAAAGTACATGGAGCGAAACTATTGATAATATAAGTAAGCTCTCAATTTCATAGCTTTAAAAACAAAAATTGATAGATTTCGTACCGTTTTTGTATTGTCAGTCTGTAAGAGATCAATAAACTTGATCATGTTTGTGTTTTTTCAGTAATATTAAAACAAAAATGAAATTCGTCCTCAAGATCGTTACAGTGTTTGCATTTTCTGTTTTGAAACGGTATCTTTTCAGGCTTGTGCTATCGCCCTGCTTCCACTTCAAGTCTGTGGGCAGATACCCTAAAACGAGTTAACGCAATTCTGAATTTTGAAACATTTACTACATTTAAATATGGTCGGAACTTTAAGATACTGTAAAGGCTATAACTTCTAACTCTGGTCGTGCTTTCCATTTTACTTGACCAGGTTTGCAAAACCATATCAGATATTCTTTGTTTAGCAATGGATAAAAATATAGTATATGTTAAATCAAATATTGAATGATAATGAGATAAACATTTCAAGAGATCGTTATGAAATACATTGAGTTAAAGTGTATTGCGTTAGCATTGAATAAACGTTTTTCTTACTAACGAATGTAGATCATCTGGTTCGGATATTCCTGTATTACATGATTTACAAATTATTAATCTCTTTTGTTTTTATCACAATGTTTTTATGTGTAATTTGCTGTAACATTTCAATTAATTTGAAACTGTTTAACTTGTACCATTTAATGTGGTTTAACAGAGACAAACACAACCAAGCTATATAGTTTGGCCTTTCACAAACTCATTGCGGCTTTTTTTTTAATTGCGTGACGATGATGATCTGAATGTTTAACTACATGATCTTATGATTCTGGAGCTTTTTTTTATTAAAGCGGTAGAGATGAAGATGTAGATGATACTCATTTTGGTTGAATTTCATCATGCCTCAAATAAGTTTAATTTCTGGTAATCCCAGTTTTATTCAGATTTGTGTGTGTTTTTGTGTACGTGTGTGTCTTATCTGCTTGTGTTGTGGTTCTCATTGCTTGGTCATAAATAAAGATCCGCATGACATGAACGGTTTCTTTCCTGCTTGCGCAGCTGAAACTTTGCCTTGAGTATATATAAATTGTGTAGTTCAAAAAATGTTAACCAAAGAAATAAAGTTATATATTAGTTTTTAAAAATTTCGGTACTACTTAAGTATGTGCAATGTATGTTTTTGTTCAACACCTTTAATGCACATTTTGGCCCTTAAATGGTTAACGTTTGCATGGCCTCATAAGAGAAAAACCAGACACCACACTCACTAAGATTCTCATTTTCCATTTGACGAGTACCACCAAGTCCGTTTTTGTTCCATGGGGAAATAAATGGTAGCGTATTAGAAATTCTTTACTGCTTCATTTTATCTTAAAATAACTCATAAAAACACTTTATTTGTCGATATGTTTAAGATATTGTCAATGACCTTTCTAACCTTTATGTAGGTTTTGAGTAAGAACACCCTTTATATATTATTTATTTGTATAATCTATATTTATGTTTCTAAATGTATGTTTTTGAACATGGAAAAATTAATAATCAAAATATGCCTAACGAAAAAAATAAGTGTATGTTCACAATATATTTTATTTGCTTAACTGATAGAAATGTGTGAAAAGAGATTAGTAAAAACTGTCCATGACGAATGAGCAATGAAATGTTAATCACCCGCTAACACTATTTATATTACATTCTGAGTTAACACTCTAACCATGCTATGAAAGGGGAGCCGTGCTATGGGAAAAAATAAGTTAATGCATGTGTATATGATCTGAAGTTCATTCTTATAATTCTATTGAACGCGATGTATGCGAAAGGATAGGAAAGCAAAACCTGATCTGAAAATTAACTCTTGTGTAGTGAAGAGGGCAACACAATTGGCTATAAATGGTTCTTTCATCGGGGAACTCTGACCGGAAAATCCATTCCTCATTCCTTAATGGGTTGCTACAAAAATACTGTGACAGAAAGCATCGATAATCTGGAAGGAGTTAGATTGGATATTCCAGATTTCGGTACACTTTATAATATGTCTAATTGGTGTTATCGGTCGGTCGACACTTTCTTCATTTTGAGAATTTACATGAATGTGGTCATAGATAGTGATATACCTTAGGTCATTCTGTTTGTTTAGCACCCATATTTGAGTACTTTAATTGTAAGTCATAAATAAAATTGGTGACTAGATCGTTTCACTAATATATCAAAGGTTGCATGTGTGTATACAAGTCTAGTGTGAATGGTATATTAAGAGAATACATGGTTACTGTCTTCCGATAACAAATTGATATCGGACGAGGATGATATCGGCTTAGGGAGGCCGAGGCTTGCCGATGCTTTCCTGCCAATATATATCCGAGTCCGATACCAATATTTGATTATACGACAATTACCATTTATTCTACTTATAACGCGACCTTTCTATACTAAACACGTGTTACTAAAAACATAATGATTCACAATTTTGTTTTCGAAAATATTGATTAAAAGAAATAAGTACATTAAAAAAAACGAAAGAATGAGCGAGTTACAGTACTGAACAATATGCAAATTCGACAGCACGATGACGTCTACATAGATTGATGAGTATTGAACATAAGACATACGAAATAGTTATAAATAAAGTCATAAATAATAACATTTTAGCACATATTATATCAATGAACAAAACATGGAAGCCAGGAGGTGTTAATTGACGTGAGATTAACCATACTTCAACTAATTATGACATTTTATTGATTAACACCCTCAGAAAGCAGACTGCAGTCTGCATGAACAGTTGTGTTAACATGTGTTAAAAGTAAACACAACACAAATAAATATTCAATCATACGCAATGAAATGATGCTATTGATGATAATTCTTGCGAACATTGGAATGGTAAATTGGATGTAGAAATCAAACATTCCCGAGTTGTATTCCCAAGACTTAAGAATCAGTAAACATTGCATGATTACCTCAAATCTGGGCGGGGCTAAAATTATGTTATCGTACATTAACCTCATTACACTCTCTTCTATGACAGTTTTATTTCAGTTTAAATTAATATGATTAAATTGCAACCAGTTATTAACTTCCGGCGCCCGTAAACCGGTTCATTCTAAATGTTGTTTTGTATCGACAGGTCCATGTTGCTTGGTTCCCTGTTTTTCCTAGTTGTGGTATTTCGTCCGTGGTATTATTTCCATTTTATAAAAGACCAACATTAACACTTCTGAATCATCTTTGCCATTTTATACTGTTGTACTATAAAAAGACGTATTTCCATTACTTAGTTGTTTTGCTCTCTAGAAGCAAGACGATTTATCGAAATGTTCCACTGTTTCTAAGCTAAACAGTTCTTATGTTGCCAATGCTATCTATCTCAACTCAAAGAAGACACATAAAACAAGACGATCATAATAATTTCTGTGTAGCTCAGTCGTTTCGGTGGGATAATTACGGTCTACCATTTTTACAAGTAGCCAGATAATTACAAACGTCGGCAATAAGATACGGTGCTTCACTTTGACTGTGAAAGAATCATTTTCTCAGAACATTCAATTTCAAGAGAATGCATAAATACATTTAATGTTAAATACATGAAACGTATAATGTTATTTTGTGTTTTATACTCACATATATGATTTTAGTTTATTAAAATCATCCTATTTACTTGTGTATGTTACTGTAATTAGATGTACAGATTCATAAAATTGCAGTTTTATCATTAAATGCATTTCACAAAATCCGTTAAGACCTTCATATATCAGATTCAAGTATGTTAATGCTGAGTATTCTATGCACACATTATTTTGTTAAGTAGTGCGTGCAATATTAAGTAAATCATTGCGTTTGTGCCCAAATCGCTGTTATCATTCTCATGTTTGAAACATTTTGACCATATTTTTCCTTCCAAATACCNTACGCTGTTTGCCAAGGCCTTTTTTCTAGATGCTAGGCATAAATGGGTTAAGTTCATTATGAATGTATGTAGTCCAACTTGTTGACGCTCTCAAATATTAAGCTACTTTTTATATGGGTAATATTTGGAGCGTACAACGGGCGAACGATTCAAAATGTGGTGGAAAGTTTTCCATCTTTGTCAAATTGATGCGCAAGAAATTTGGTGCGCAACATTCAAGCCCCGATATCAGACAGTTAATATCAACGGATTGCAATAATATTTACATACCTGTGTAGATAATTCATTTCTCGATAATGTTCCGTAAGAATTATGTAATGACTCTTTCAATTTTGCACGCCTGACCAATTTAAATCAACACACTACTCACATTTTCTATTCGACTCGCTTTTGTCCGCTGTATACCGCAGGTAGATTTTAATCGATAACGCAGCCTATTACACCGTAATGCCTTCTTCTGATTGGTTGATATTTAAATATTTCATAACATGGCGAGAGGTCAGTGATTGTACTGCGATTTAAGCAGAAGTTTAACTGAAACAAATTATGCCTTTTAACTTCAATTCGACGATATTTGAGGTAAAAATGGACTTCTTAACTAAAACTTTATGAGTTGGTAATGTTATTTTGCAATTTTAAGCATATTGATGAAAATTTAAACTTTCCGGTTTCCACCACGTAACTGGTCCTTGGGCGATAAGACGTTCCAATGAATTTAGCCCGTATAAAAAAGTATCTCTAAATTCTTGGCAACGTCTTATAAATAAGACTAGGCTAGATGCCTACGAAAGTCACCTCTGTACATGAAATAACAGCTGCTCAACGAAGTATAAAGTTCACAAGGTAGACATATGTATTAAGTTCTCGAAGCACTGTGCACATTTCTGATAAATAGAGAACTCTTTTAGTAATCATTTAATCTTTCTTTGCTAACTAAAGGAGTAATTTGACGACTGTATGGGAGAGAATGCGATATAATAAATCGTTCGATATTTTATTATTGAAATATAACTATTCAGGAATTTCTTTGATAAATACAAAAAAAAACATAAATAATTGAGTGGCTCCCTCTGAATCCTTAACCAAATGGTATTAGAAAAATTGGAATGTCTCTGTGTTCATCTTACTAAAATGGTTGATTGTGAGTTAAGCTATGGGAAACAAATATCTTAGCACAAAAACTATCAACCGTTTATTTATACTATTGCGAAACATGTCGGTTTTATAACAAGATTAAGGTATTGTTCGTATATTACATCTCGTTTCCATTTTACGCAACTACTCTTCAATACTAATTCCATTTAGAGGAGACAATATGACACTTTTCCCTGTTTACACCGGTTTGGTGCCACAGGGGATTAAACTGTTCTTACTAAAATCCACCGTCTGCTGGTTTTAATTTCTGTGGAGCTTAAAACTGGAATATTTTCAAGGAAAAAAACTCGTTTGTACAAGTTAATGTGTAGTTTGAGCAAGAAGTCACACAATTATCGTGTATTGCATATGAATTCAGCAGTCTTAAGTGGTATCTTCCTTATCTTCACGACAAGAAATGTAATTTTTCGAAAACCGATTGCCCGTTGCTGGAGTTATGTTTGACATAACTTCAACTAATGCTCATTTAGACGCCTCATTGCTCTTAAAATTGATTTTGATCATTTCGAACATACCATTTCACTTCCTGTATTGTGATTCATCATAGATAAATAATGATATAAACCTATTAAACGTACGTTATAGGATGTAAATACGTAGAAAATAAAATGCCGGAAAGAAACTTCAGAAAACAACATACCTGAGTAAAGTCTTACATCTAAAATTGTATATAAGTTCTCAGCTTGTGTCATATTAAATCGGATTACATTGTGTATTGATTGGACAGTTTAATAGTACAATACAACGTTCACTTTTATCTCAAGGTGGGAAATAACACAGTTTAAAATTAGACTACATGCATAGAGTTCTATCTGAAGTTGGAATATTAGAAAATAGTTGTGTAAAATAAAGTCACCACAGTCGCAATTAATTCTTACGCTGCAAGAGAAGACCTCCTGTCATTGGAAATGTGCAGGTTTTAATTGTTGATAATATAGGCGTCAGCAATCAGTGAGTTATATGATTAAAGACTTCATATAAAATCAGTATCTTTCGTCAACTTGTATCTTAATTATGAATGAAAACAACACCAAATGATTATATGACAGGCATTCGCTATATTGACCGGCTTGTCAAGTGTGTGCCATTATAAAGTTATAAACACTTCCCGTTTTGCTCTCGTCATTGTGCAAGTTGACATGAAAAAACGTGTGCACTCACCTGACATATTGACTATTGTATCAATGGCGGATATTCAGACAATCATATAAAACATTTCACAAACATTTGTGCAGTTTAGTTGATGACGAACGAGTATAATATGTTCCGGTTCTTAACTGCCGTGGTGAAAGCACTGGAACAATATAAGGATTATA
Organism: Dreissena rostriformis; assembly: GCA_007657795.1. Classification (NCBI taxonomy): domain Eukaryota; kingdom Metazoa; phylum Mollusca; class Bivalvia; order Myida; family Dreissenidae; genus Dreissena; species Dreissena rostriformis. The sequence continues at coordinate 22,256 of VMBQ01006757.1, read as the reverse complement.
AGATGTAAAAGCAGAAGAAAAAACACTTTAAAACTGAATAAAATAAAATATCTCATATATCTCAAGGATATGTTATATATATATGGATATAATTGATGCGTAAATTGTCGTAACCTAATCCCACTCCAAATTGTTGTTTGAATAAAAATAATAACACAAAGACATCGTGCGGTTGGATATTTACTCAGGAATTCATGCACGTTTTAATTAATTGATTCATTCATTCGTTCGTCCGTTCGTTCGTTTATTCGTTCATTCGAAAAAAATAATTCATTCATTCATGTGATTATGCACTCAGTTGTTTTTCTTGCGTTGATTAATGTATTCATTCATACGTTCGTATGTATGTGTTCTTTTATTGCATCAAATCTGGATAAAACATTCATTCGTTCATTCATTCATTCGCTCTCTAATGTATTCATTCAGTCGGCCTATAATAAAACATATACATAATGCATACTTCGTTGAGTTTGACCTATCATGACTATCACATAGCTATGTATTGAACTAGTGTTGCTAATGCGTAATTTCCCATATGAGCCGTTACTTGCTTAATGGGACTTTAATTAATTTGCAACACCATAATACTGTCCCAACTCTTTTGATATCGACCATCTCACGTACATGAAGCATGCCGATATGTTGTTAACTGAAACGTTTCTAGTCTTTTGTAAGTAATTTTGACCATTTAAATAAACCTGTTATCACAAGTTTTACAAATATATGTGTGTCTTTTATACCTAATGATAAAATATGACATTTCTGCAGTGAAATAACAGCAGTGAAAAGAACAAAATTGTTCTTTTCACCGGTGAAAAGAACAATTTTTCGGAATTTCTTTTTCTATTTTTAGATTATCATATGAAGATGTACTTCCCTTGTTTATATCCTTGTTTATATTTTTTCTATGATCACGAGGAAAATTAAATCGATAATCCACCGAATCCAACATATTTTCTTTTAATGTTATGCTTTTTTTTACCGTTTATTTACATTGTAAAAGAGTTAACTGAAGAATTTCCCTGGAATAATGACTTCATTTCGTAAACAAAATGACGTCAAAAATGACGTCATTTCAATGTATTGAGGCACGCCACGGGAGAGAGGGTCACTTTTCAGCGAAAGGGAAATTATAATTAATTATTTTCTTGAAAAAGGGGCATAAAAGACACAGAAAATGTGTTCATGTCAGTTTAAGATCGTTTGTTATTTCACTCGTGATCATAGAACAATAATATTTTCACTCGTGGCTGCGCCACTCGTGAAAATATATTTCCTATGATCACTCGTGAAATAACAAACGATCTTACACTGACATGAACAAATATCCTCTATGTCATTATTAAATGAGTTTCAAGCGTTGACACGTTTATCAAATGAGAAATGTGTTTTCCTCCCAGTTATAAATTTAGCCGCGTCTCGCGCATTCGTGCAGACTGGGTAGGACCTATCCTGTCGGCTATAAAGTCACGCAAGGTTTCACGGTCTCATCAGCGGAGAGGGTAGCTCCTGACAGACTGCGCAAATGTGAATACGCTTGTCCCAGTTTGCATAATATCCATTTTCGCATGACGCGGCTCATTTTGTGTTACCCTGTTTTGTTGAAAACCTTAAACTGTGATTCAGAAATGTCAAGTAGAATTTTCCTGAACAAGTCTATTTCTTGATAGTATAAGTCTGGATAATAACGTGAGACGATATGTTCATACTTTGCTTGCAACTTACACTGAATAAAACAACCGCTTGTTTATGTTAACAAAATACTATTTGACAAACAAAAACACCTATATATGCTCATAAAAAGGACGCTGTTTTGTTATTTGTTCCAGAAAACTGTGAATTCCTATCACCAAGTTAACCTACGTAACTGAACAAAATAATGTATTGTTAAAATATATTATATTAATATCATACTATATAGAGGGTGATACACACGGTACATTACACTAGTCAATTGTTCCATGTGTTTGTATCAGTCAAGTTGCTTGTGTGATGACGTTTCTCACGAGAGGCGGAGCCTCGAGTGTGATACGAAATAGCGCAAGCAACGAGACTGATACAAACACTTGAAACAATTGACTTGCGCAATATTCCTTTTATTATATACAACTTTTAATCATTTAAGTTATTAAAATGAGTTTAAGTTTTCATAATTAAACAAGAATGTTCTTATAATTTTCTGCACTCACGTCATTAAAAGTAGTCCGGCTAGTATGGTAATACGGAATTGGAAAACTAGCGAGTAGCATAATACGGGAATTATTTCTGTTCAGTTGTATTTTACCGATCGATACAACTTGTATTTTTTGGGAACATAAAGCAGGTGTATAATGAAACGTATTCTTAATACGAGAATGTTGATGTCATCCGAGGCGTTAGATACTCTATTGAGTGTGATACTTATTTTTATTAAACCGAACATTAAGTACATTTCAATACTTGGCATGACGTGAACCGGTTTTAGACGTGTCATGTTTACAATATTGCGTGTGATCAATATAAAGTTCACACAAATGAAATAATGTGAACGGAGTTACTAAGGTTTTCTGTGAACGTTGGGCACGTACCAATAAAAAAACTGATTGTGTCTGAATCGAGAAATTGTAACGAGTAAGACGTAATTATTTATTAATAACAAGTAGTTCACGAGGAGACTATCTATCACTGAACAATAATAACCTAGTTCCAACTTCATTTTGGTGGAGGCTTACACGTTGCTAAGAGAGCTTCTTAGGTTTTATTATTCTGAGATATATTAACACTTAAACTAATCCAAGAGATGATATGCACTTAGTGACTGTCTTACCTGCTTGATATCGTAGTTTGATAAAGTCCTATAACTTAGTAATCCAATCCTGATTATTCAAAAACGTATTTCAAAAAGCCTCATAAAGGAATGTAGCCTTTATTTTGAAAAAATAGCTCTTCAATATTTCGCAAGACGAAATCAACATCTAAGAACATAATACAATCCGCATCTTAATATTTAAATCTAAGTAAAGCCACAGCATTACAAGAATTTGCATGAACAGAAATATAGTTAATAGCAGTCTCAGCACATTGCAGATTGACGTTGTTTGATCGAAATNATATATATATATATATATATATATATATATAAGCCTCACTATGTGAAAAAGGGGTTTAATGCATGTGCGTAAAGTGTCGTCCCAGATTAGACTGTGCAGTCCGCATCAGGGACGACACTAGATTTTTGCTAAGAAGAGACTTTCTTGAAACGAAACATGTAACGAAACAAATATTTGGGGGAATAATTGTATAAATCAAACATGTGAAATTTTCATAAATCTTGTACCATATTGGCAATAATTATATAAATAGAATAGTCAAATTTTGAAATTATTTATACATGTTTATTATAAAAAAGAAAACACAAAAAAGGCATACCATGAAGTTCATTGTAAATGCGTTTTAACCCAACAATTTGACTTGTAGGTCGACATTTACCTTAAGGCTGTATAAATTACGGATGCCAAGACCTACAAAATATGTTATAGAAGTGAAAAAAAAATGCTTATTGAAGTGCAGTTTTATTGCCTCAGGAAATTTGATCGTACTTGGCCATCAAAAACATTCGTTGACATGGTCAAATAAGATAATTTCTGTCCAGCACCTGCCTGTCGCTTCATTGAGTCGGAACAGTGCTGTGCTGACCAATCAAAATTGTATATGGCCATATTTGTTATCGTTGAATTTCGAATTTTTGATAGGGAAGGCAGTCTACGTCTGTCAACCGACAAGAGAGCTTAAGCTTTCTTGGCGTGGCGGCCATATCGGCCGCCGCTGTTAAAATTGTATTTCACGGACAGTGACAAGCGTTGTATTAGAAAATATTGAACAAAAATAAATCACGATCAAAATTGAAATAGACTTGCGTGTAATTATTGTGTTCTCCACGAACAATCTGTAACTACGTTACAAACATATCATTAAAGAGTAAAGTGTCGTCCCTGATCAGCCTGTGCGGACTGCACGGGCTAATATGGGACGAAACTTTACGAACATTCATTAAACCGCCTTTTCTTAGAGCGCGGCACGTATAGTTTACATAGTAAGTCATATATGTGTTCAGTTGTGATCACCAACTGTGAGTCTGTGACTCAGACGGTTATTACCAATATTTCCAAAGGCATCAGTGCCACATTTATGACACGAAAGAAAATGGCCAACTGGATTACACATAATTCCTCGTGACATTGAAATGCCAGAACCTTATTAGTCATCTATTAAAAACGTCAAATATTGGTTGCTTCAATTTAGTCGCGTATTCGAATATGCACTTATACGGCTCTGTCTCTGTATAAACATCTAAAGAAAATATGACAGAGATGATTTACGATGGGGAGGAATCTATGAGGTCTGATTACTTGCTTCGTTTGTCAGGAGTCATCGAATACTGTCACTTTTATAACGAACAAGTCGATATTACATTAAGGAGAGGCTAGATCTCTATTATGAATCACTAATTGGATTAAAATCTAAAAGAAATAGTTGACCTTCGATGGTCTTTTTGGAATATGTCACAACTATATGATAACCGACAAACGTACTTATATTGTCTGTTTCGATACATTTCACGACGAAAGGGTATTCATCCTTTAAACATCCTCGTAAGATTGATATGATAATTATTTATATACATAGTGTTGGTTTAAACAATTGGTAATACGTATACGTATACGAGCAAAGTGATACAGTGATTATAAGTTACAAGCTCAGGCCCTACACAAATGTGGCAATGCTGTGGGAGAGTTGTTTCATTACCTAGAATGTCATGTCCTAGCGATCATGCTGATCATGTTCAAAGACATATCCGATGCTCGATGTTTGCACGGCGCGCTGAAGATAGCGCTGTGGCAACGCCGTAGAAATACGAGGGGCCTTGTAGAGCGCTGTGGTAACGCCGAAGGAGTTTTTCTTCTTGCTGTCTAACAACTCTTTTACGTCTATCCATGATCAAACCAGTCAAGTGTTTGTCTTCTTTTAAGGCTGAGCACTAGGGCAATGTATCAAAGAAAAATGACACGTACGACGTGTTAAGTTCTTGTCGGACGCCATTTTTTCAAGATTGTGTTATACATGTTGTATTGATTTGAAAATACCTATTAACACGGTATGGAAAATGAAACAATACAGCGTTTGAGTGTTATTGAGCGGGTGGTGGGAGAGACAGGCCCCAAAACAAATCATTCCGCTTATTTTAAGTTAAATTTGCATCGTGGTTTCTTGTGTCCGTATATTTAATTTCATTCTTCAGAAGTAATATTTTAGGTTTTTAAATCGGTTAATGACACTCGTTTTTAAAACGGATGCTGTTTTCTTAGAACGCTTTTAAATTGTAAACATTTCACAGACTATAAATTCAACTTTTCAAATAAATTACAATGTTGGGTTCATTAAACGTTTGTCGGCATTTTTTTCAAATTTATATACTCGCTCGTTTAACACATCGGCACAAGGACTCGTGAGTCGAATGTTCGATCCACAGCTTAGCCNAGCATCGCCTGTTTCCATAACTATTCATATCATGTCACATCCTATAGACCAACGGGACCTCACTGTGCATAAACAACAAGTCGAAGCCAGGGAGGAGTGTTTTCAATATTGGACATGTGGTGGCCGTTTTACGGCGACGTTTTACTCCTGATATATTATGTATGGTTTCTTATTAGCATCCTCGAATACGAAATGAGAGCCGGAGTTAAGACTTTGTATAAGAGAGGAATCCTTCGTTCCCCTTTATGTTCGATGCCGGTGTTGTGTTTTCAAAACAGGAACGCAAAAGTTTCATGCTTTTTCAGTGTACATTGAAATGTGGATAAAAAAGTATTTATTTTTATTAGTTTTCGAATATTCAAACTATGTATTCAATTTTATTTCCTTGCAACTGGGTGTACTTTCATTCTTTTTAGAAATCGGGATGTTTGAAAGGCCTGGTCTGCTTTTTTTAACTTGTTCTGACACTATAGGGAAGCATCGTTGATTGTTATGTGCAGCATAAATGTATATACAATGTATTACAATCTTAAAAGTATTAACAATTTCTCTTATGCTATTTTACTGAAGTAATTTTTTCCACGCCATGTATTTGTGTGCCAACTACAGTATCATATCAGAATAACAAATGTGAACAAATAAAACCAAAATCGTAAGTAACAGAAGCATCGCGTCAATTTATAATTCATCCAACACCATTCTTACCCCCAGAATACGTGAAGCCGACGCCGCCGCCGTCGACGACGCGGATGACTCCCCGGTCGCCGGATCTCGAGATTCCTCGCGGAGGGACAAGAGATCAGCACTGGCACGTGACTCGGACGGAAATCAATACGGGTGAGCGACCCCACGCCGTGAGTGGAACCTCGCACATATCCAATGGGTGAAGAAGTCGAAATCCTCTGTGATATGATTTTTTGGATTGATTTTTAGTGGTCCTCTTGTTTTTTTCTTTTGACTTGTTTTATCATTTGACTCAACACATGAAAATGGCTTTATTTTTAGTTATATGCATTTGCATATCTCTCCAGCAGGAAATATGAAGTTCTTTAGATTTATTTTTCCAATAAATATGTATGGACGAATGATATCAATATTTACCAAAACATTTGTAACTGTAGTTCTTCCAAAACAATCATCAGTTGATATTTCATCTGGTGTGTTATATGTTTCTTTTCAGGGTTCGTAGGGGCTAGTGATAGTATCGGTCCTTCAAATGGCGCCAAATATCAGCACAATACGACATATTACGGACACATACAGACGACATTTGCGTTAGCGATCGTAAAGTACACTTTATATGTATGCAGCGTCATTTCATGAGCTTGCATACGCTCTATTTCTAAAGCGCTCTTGTGTGATCGAGGTCGCGTGGATATTTGCAGTATTTCAAACGGACGCGTGCAGTTAGTTGACTATTTTACGATTCCTCAGATGAACAATACCTCGTGGATAATTTAACGAGTAAAATCTGAGAGCAGCAGATCCCAAATCGATTTGTTCTGTTATACAAGTTATTGAACCAACGTTGTGAGCGTATGTGGTTTATTTAACTTAAACTTAACTTCGTTACAGTACGTGTACTATCAGTAAAACAAATGATAATGACTTGTTGCTANGTTAGTGTAAATTATATATGAATAATTCTAGCGTTTCGCCATCCACCATTGAACTGATATTTCTCGATTGTTGTACTTGAATAGTCTATGATTCTTGTTATGTAATATCACGCATTCAATGGTTAACCTCATGTTTACTTGTCTAACAGATTCGTTCATCATATCTACTTATATTTGTAGAGACTTAACCATACATTCATATGTTATTTTAAGATCCTTCATTACAAAAAATCGCATATATATAGGATCTGACATGAGTTGTCACATCATACCATATTTTATTAAACGAGTTCATGAATTTTGTTAGTAAGCGAGCCTTTGGCGAGCTTTCTAACAAATTTCCGGGTCGAGTTTAATAAAATATGGAATGATATGACAACGAGTGTCAGATCTTTTTTATCACATGCTTTTAAACTAAATAAAATACATCTTAATTGACCAAACAAATGCTGATATATCAAAAAGATGTTTACTATAGTGACGTCATTTCATGTTGACGACATCATTTCACCAAAATAAAGCCATGCGATTGGTAAGTTATTGATTCTGTAGCCAATGAAAACGCTTAAAAATGTTGTATTACACATGTGTAATATACAAAAATATGTAATGACTGTCTTACATTGAAAAGAAGGTATAGCATGTAATAAAATACAATGCCATTTCCAAACGTCTTAAATGAAACATTTTACTCCGTTTCACGTCATATGCCAGTTGATTGGCACAGACGAGTCGGAAGTACCGGACTGAGGTCTACCAAGAGAACACGTTTACCATCGCGCTTTACCAGAGGATTCTTAATCTGGAGAAGGAAGATTTCGGAACATACTCCTGTGAGGCATCCAATTCTCTCGGAAGCGACAAGGACACTATACTATTATATGGTAGTAGGGATAGGTAGGGGCGATATATTAGAAAGTTCAAGCACCAAGGTCATTGTTTTTTAAGTTGTTTTCCTCGTAAAAGGCATTTTCGCGCTAATATTCCAATCTTGTTCTAAATTAATTACGATTTGTAAAAACAGTATTAAGTATTCATATTAAAATATCGCTAAAAGGAATTCGTAGAGTTTTAAAATGTTTTAGGAAAGTGTTAACCAACTATTTAGTCTGCCATTATATTTCATTATTATGACAAATGAACCGCGTCATTCAACAATGCGCGCGAATGATACGCTGGTCGCATAAGGCATGAGAACCATTTTTGGATGACGCAGCTAATAAAATGACAACCGGTAAAATATCATGTTGTTTTTAAAGTAACAGATACGTGTCATTTATTTTCATAACAGCATTTGGCATGATTTCAATAAACATTTTATAGGTATTAAGTTCTATTATTGTCAATTAAATTATCATTCATTTGATTGCAATTCAAAGTTTCGTGTTTTCTGAAGTTTCAAAACTGCAATGTAAACAAATCATATCCGAAATGAAATAATAATTCTCAATTAAACGTTCTACACTAAAAGGATCTTCACGAATTTTGACTTGGCACTTCGACTTACGTGAGAAATTATCCCCAATATATCGTTATTGTTTAGATTTCAAAAGGTAACGGAACTGTAAATGTATACTGTTATATTCCCATATGCAAACATGTGTTCGTTAAATATCAATTTCCGAGACAGTTTTACGCTTTTTCCGCTTGCTTTGCCGACGAGAGTTGTGAAAATTACCGAGTTATAACTTGATAAAAAGTATCTGAATACAGCCTGCATTGTAGCGAATTAATACTGAGACCAAATGCTTTCAAGAATGGATTTTCATTCGATGACTCTTTAAGACAGATTGTTCAACAACAATGAAGGGCTTCCGTAAACGGGTTAATCGCGCGTTTTCTGTCACTTCGATGTTGTTTTCCGTCCCTTTTATAAGATAGGCGCTTCAAATGTATTCGACGTTATAGTAAGTCAGTTTATAGAATTCATAGGTGTCGTGTATATAGCGAATGCCTTCAAGAAACAAACACACAAAGAACATTTACGCAAAATCATTTTCTTTTATGTCTGAAAAACACCGATGTCGTAATCGGCTCATGGTACATACATTGATATAATGATACTTTTTGGTTAACGGTACTTCTATTTATGTTTTATATCGACGGACATTTAGTCTACAAACATATGTACATTATTTTCAAGTAAACATTTTTTAATTTTCCAAAGTAAAGACTTTAGAAACTAAAAACACTATACTGAATTTAAACAATATCGGCGTATAAGTATTAGGATGTTCACGATAATTTTTGTAACATAATAAATAACAATTACTCATACATTATTGTGTGAAAACAAAACAGCAAATGATATTCAAATTATGTTTTCGATAAATAAAAACATGACAGCGCAAAGGTCACGTACACGCCCCGTACTTCGACACAGTTGACATATATGGTCATCTAAAGTGAGTATTCCGAATTCAAATATATTGACTATCTGCCATGTCTTTCTCGATAAGCGAAATTTGTTGTACGATCCATACAATCATGTGGATTATTAGCATCGCCTGTTTCCATAACTATTCATATCATGTCACATCCTATAGACCAACGGGACCTCACTGTGCATAAACAACAAGTCGAAGCCAGGGAGGAGTGTTTTCAATATTGGACATGTGGTGGCCGTTTTACGGCGACGTTTTACTCCTGATATATTATGTATGGTTTCTTATTAGCATCCTCGAATACGAAATGAGAGCCGGAGTTAAGACTTTGTATAAGAGAGGAATCCTTCGTTCCCCTTTATGTTCGATGCCGGTGTTGTGTTTTCAAAACAGGAACGCAAAAGTTTCATGCTTTTTCAGTGTACATTGAAATGTGGATAAAAAAGTATTTATTTTTATTAGTTTTCGAATATTCAAACTATGTATTCAATTTTATTTCCTTGCAACTGGGTGTACTTTCATTCTTTTTAGAAATCGGGATGTTTGAAAGGCCTGGTCTGCTTTTTTTAACTTGTTCTGACACTATAGGGAAGCATCGTTGATTGTTATGTGCAGCATAAATGTATATACAATGTATTACAATCTTAAAAGTATTAACAATTTCTCTTATGCTATTTTACTGAAGTAATTTTTTCCACGCCATGTATTTGTGTGCCAACTACAGTATCATATCAGAATAACAAATGTGAACAAATAAAACCAAAATCGTAAGTAACAGAAGCATCGCGTCAATTTATAATTCATCCAACACCATTCTTACCCCCAGAATACGTGAAGCCGACGCCGCCGCCGTCGACGACGCGGATGACTCCCCGGTCGCCGGATCTCGAGATTCCTCGCGGAGGGACAAGAGATCAGCACTGGCACGTGACTCGGACGGAAATCAATACGGGTGAGCGACCCCACGCCGTGAGTGGAACCTCGCACATATCCAATGGGTGAAGAAGTCGAAATCCTCTGTGATATGATTTTTTGGATTGATTTTTAGTGGTCCTCTTGTTTTTTTCTTTTGACTTGTTTTATCATTTGACTCAACACATGAAAATGGCTTTATTTTTAGTTATATGCATTTGCATATCTCTCCAGCAGGAAATATGAAGTTCTTTAGATTTATTTTTCCAATAAATATGTATGGACGAATGATATCAATATTTACCAAAACATTTGTAACTGTAGTTCTTCCAAAACAATCATCAGTTGATATTTCATCTGGTGTGTTATATGTTTCTTTTCAGGGTTCGTAGGGGCTAGTGATAGTATCGGTCCTTCAAATGGCGCCAAATATCAGCACAATACGACATATTACGGACACATACAGACGACATTTGCGTTAGCGATCGTAAAGTACACTTTATATGTATGCAGCGTCATTTCATGAGCTTGCATACGCTCTATTTCTAAAGCGCTCTTGTGTGATCGAGGTCGCGTGGATATTTGCAGTATTTCAAACGGACGCGTGCAGTTAGTTGACTATTTTACGATTCCTCAGATGAACAATACCTCGTGGATAATTTAACGAGTAAAATCTGAGAGCAGCAGATCCCAAATCGATTTGTTCTGTTATACAAGTTATTGAACCAACGTTGTGAGCGTATGTGGTTTATTTAACTTAAACTTAACTTCGTTACAGTACGTGTACTATCAGTAAAACAAATGATAATGACTTGTTGCTACTGTTTTGCGATGATATGTTTGCTTTGGTGACATGATACAAAATATACAGATTGCCAAAGAATATTCTCTTTAAAAATAGTGTCATTTACTTCCTTTTTTAATGTTTGAGCAGTTTTTCACGATAACAGCAATTTTATGCACTCTATCAAAGTGACAACTATAGCATATATTTAGGTAAAATGTGTAAATATACTGAAAGCATGTATTATATAACTATGTGTATCGTAAATATCCAAATTTATACGGAAATACAAAATAAATATGTCGATTTTTGTGTAGAAAATGCGTGTATTTAAAGCATGATCACTGTTTATAATTTTTTATATATGACATGCAAAAGGATGTAAATAACAGTATCCACGTCGGGTATTCCAAGTGTATATGTCAAATAGCTTAGAATGTAAGATGTGGTTTTAGTTTAAATGTTAAACCAGTCGATTTAGAAAACAAACCCTTGGAAATAGTTTCTTACATTCTGCAGATTGATGCACAATGTATTTCGTATTGTCGGAGCATTCTTTCTAGAGAATATCTTGCAAAAATACTATGTGCACTCATACAATTAAAGCTTTATTAAAGAATATGTATACTAGTATTTAAAAGGATGGTATTGTAATAGTTATTCTTGAAAATGAAGGCTAGTCTAATTTGTTCTCCATTTTCTATTGTAAGATTGGACTTGTATTATTATTTTATTTTGTCTTTATGTATTTTAATAATTGTGTGTTGTATTTAAACATCAATCTGAATAATCAATATATTGTTTTCTCTACAAATAACAATGTTGTTTAAATGATAGGTGTAACATGAAGTTGCATGGGATTATGATATATATTGTTTAAACCCTTTAGTGGGTTTATTATGTGAAGAATCTAATGTTTGACACGTTAAGAATCGAGTAACTTTGTTGACATGTGCCCTGACCCATTTTTGCAAACAATGGTACTAGCGTTAAGTAACCATTTGTTTGTAGCAATCAATATCTGATAAAATATAGATGTATATTTTTGTTTAATTGTTTGTATAACTTTGCACAAATAGTTCAGCATTTCTTATTTACCAGCATTATGTGTATGTTCATTTATTTCTAGTCCTAACATACTATTGTATATGGTTGTTAATGAATTATTTTGTACATGTAATAATAATTGATGAAAATAAAATTAAAATACCATTTAATATTGTTTAATAAATGATATTGAAGTTATATTTACTCTGCAATGGGCCAATTGATGACTTACCCACTGATGACCGAATACATTTAGCAACCAAAGCCAACACGTGATTTATTATAAATCTGTATAATAAATATTTAAAATGTGTGACACAAAACATAAATGTTAAGTTACCGAACAGCAGATCAAATACAAATCAAAAGTGCAGTTGCGACGCCTTTATTAAGTATACCCTGAAGCAAAAGAAATACATATCGTAAAAAAATATCTATATTTGCATACCGACACCAGATATACAAATATTATTTCGACTAAAAATTAAGTTTAATGCCAAACTTAAATGCTTTATGTATAAGAATTTATTTCCGCATGATCCATTGAACGGCGCAATGTGTTATTGTGATAGTACTACAGATAGTTCCCTACATTCTTGACATGTGGCTTCGTGCCTCCCCAATAATCGAAGGAAAACAAGTGGTATATAAAAGTCATTTTTACGTAGCTGGATTATGCAGCATATAGGTCTGAGTAAAGACTTAACACTGATAGAGACCAGTTGGACAGATGGTTAAATGTTTTCTCTTTTCGGAATACATTTAAGTGTCAAAACTGTAGACGAATACACATCAAATCTGTCTAGCAGTGTGTCGTCTGCAACAAATCCATCAATGTAATCAGGCGCTTTGTCTTAGTCAGCGTCCCGATGAACGACAGAGGTCGTAAGAAGACTTCACATAACGGTCTTTTTATTGAAAGTGTGAGACATCCTTAGACTATTTCGCCACGAAATGAATTGCAAATGGTTCTCTACATCCGTCCGAACATGTTAAATGGAATTTGGCGCTCTCAATGCTCATCAAATGTGAAACATATGTAAATAGCATGTTCATGAATATGTCAGAGAACATATTACAAAAACAGACATTAATAAGACTAGACCATTAAATCCCTTTTTGTATTCATCGAAGAGTTACCTAATTCTCGTCTATGTACATTAACACCGTAAACTGTTGCCTAAAATGTAAAAATACGGAACTCGAATCTTCTACCCAGGTATTTCAACCGACATGATTGCATCGTTATATGATCGACTTGACCCGTTAACCCGTGCACATGTATAGATACGTAAGCACGCACAATGCTGTCTCAGTTAATACGTCTGACTCCAGATGTGAGCTATGTAACGGTAATACGCGTATTCTAACAAAACTACAGAAAAATGAATAACACATTTGTATTCCCATTAAATCAAGCATTTTTGCATTCATCTTAACGTCTGAAATATTTTGAATTATTATATCCACAAATGCTTTGGTAAGGATCATTGCTTATTAAAGGAGATGATTTTGATAGGTTTACTTATTCCATTTTATAATCAATTTCTGTTTTACTCTTTCCATGTGGTTTTCTTCGGAGAAAGCTTTTCTATTCAAGACGCTGATCGATCCGGGTTGGTAAAAATCCTCGTTTTGTTGTTTCTAAAAATATACTAACTCTTGAACAGATTCGTGAGATTTAAAAGATATCCTAACACATTCTGGCTGCTTGATGGATGGGGTTATAGAGATTTTAAATGCAAAAAAAAAAACTACTTGAAAATGTTTCTGTCTAAAAACTCATTCTTCAAGTGGAGGCTTTCCATTTTGGCATTTAAGGAAATTGAAACATATCCAAACTTACGAAACGTTGAGTATCAGTCGAGTGATTATGTTCTTGTTATATTATATAATGGCATAATGAAACTATATACACATTAGGAAAGAAACGTATGATACCATCCTCTATTCGTTTATATAAGAGCCTATACCGTAAAGTACCATTAAACATAGCATTGTTTTAAGTCAGGATCACCGACTTGGAACGGTCAATGCACAGAATTGGGGGTTTAAGCCCTTAAAATGGTGCGCGGTACAGCGCCGTACCTCACACTTGGCCTATAATTGACACAATACACGTGTTAATTAAGTTAATAAACATTAACCTCATAAAGTTGCAATGCATATTACAAAGAAAAAAATACATGCTTGTTTAATCAGGCTGTTGTTGTTCTCTACAATTTCTTTAGTTGAGAATATATTCTGACCTATGTTAAGCGGCTAGTCAAAAGAAGTTGTCAAAGTGGGCGCTCAATGCAGATGGCGACTATATTATATATAAATCAAATACCATGATTTCGTGCACAATTCCTCAGTTGAGAATACATGATTTACTCTAACCACTGGTCCGCATTAGCAGTCTTGTTTATACGCTACATTACTCGACCTGACGTAGACAGTCTAGTTTTGCAGTGTGTTTGAAGTCCCGGACATAAGATATGTTTTCTGGATTTCACGTTTTTAAACTTTATATGCAATAATCATCATGTGAGTGTGATGTTGGAAACACTCCAGATGAGGGCAATGTCACACACACATAAACAGGATCACCAAAGGTCTTTATTGTTTAACTGATCTATTAAAGTTAACTATTTGTGACAACAATCTTGACATTTCAAATGAAAGACTTCAGCCAAAAGGAGAAGAGATTACACCCCTGAATTTTACTGACTCAGAATTATTGTCCATTCAACAACTTTCTGTGTGGTTACTCATGCAGTGAAGCCGTGTTTGTTTGTTCAATAATTGTGTCGAATGCGTGATATGTTATGTAAACGTCTTGTCTGAAATATGACTTAATTATGTACTGTCATGAAAGTGCAAAAATTGTGAGTTTTAGTATGAGTAACTCATTGAACTGTTATATGATTGTTGGTAGTGAGTCTCTTGATAAGAATGAATAGCATTTCACGAAAGAACTGACATCGTGCTTTTGGTAATTCGATAAGACCAATAAGCGTTTGATAGAACTGAGTTGGTAAAATGGAATATCGATCGCAGGTTGTATTGCAAACGACGGCTATTATGTCCTTATTTAAAATTGACGATATTATTGCTGTATGATCGTAAGTTGAAACTACAGACATACTCTGTTATGTAAGTGTTGGCGATAGAAAATGATAAAAGGATATATTCTGATTAGATATATTATCAAACTCTTGCTTGATCTCCATTTTTATGAAATACAATGATTATTTGAGCCTCGATCTCGGAATACTGGGCTTAATGCATGTGCGTAAGGTATAGTCGCAGATAAGGATTTGCCTATGCAGTCCGCATTAGGTAATCAGGGACGACACTTTTCGCTTTCATGGAAATTGTTCGTTTAAAGGATGTCTCTTCTGACCGAAAATACAGTCTAAAAATAAAGTGTCGTCCATAATTAGCTTGTGCAGCCTGCACAGGCTTATATATGACGACACTATATGCACATGCGTTAGGCCCGGCTTTCCCAGAACGCGGCTCATTTAACAACTGAATGTTTTCGAATTGGTCACGTTTCAGTAGAAATTGCGAAAACGCCAATGATCTGTCTGCTAACACCTGTGGACGAATCAAAAATACATTTTACTGCAAAGGCTTTATTACAATCATGTTCGGCGAGCGCTCTAGCAGATGCCTAGAAAACATGAAACTCTTAAATAATCGCAGAACATGTCTTCGGTATTTGAATATTAAAACAGTTTTGATTTTTGCGAACAGCTTTTATCTCATAAAATTTATGAGTATTTCCCCATCGTGTGCGCAATTTAAGACTCGTAAAATTGGTTGTAATTTGATTTCAACAGAAACAGGTCCTCCTGCTGTTTTATGACTTGTTCATTGCAGGAATCCATTATACTTTCTACGACTTCATTTCGTCGCATGACATGGATTTTGATGTTTTGGCATCATATTTGATTCTACATATACACGAAGCGGCCATTTAACTTATATTCAATTTACTAACCCTGTATCTTTGTGAACAAAAAGGGGTTATTGACCCAATATTGACAGGACCATACATTTTGGAGCGGTGCAGACCAAAATGCTGTTTTCACCAGCATTAATAGTACAAGTATAACACACACAATATGGTCATCGCCAACGATTTGGTGCCAATGTAATCGCCGTTTTAAATGCAGTTTATATACCCTAAAATAGTGACATTAATTCCCACACAGAAGTGCTATCTCCAACTTTTCAAATGTACTTTCTAAAATGCCAATACAGATTTTTATTAAATGGGGAAAAAACACATTGTTGTTGGACAAATAAACATTAATGAGTATGGCAACGTTCGTTTGCGAGGAAATTAGTACATTGTGCGAGTCAAAATGACCATTATGTTGGTGAAAAAATATGGCACTGAGTGATTGCCTAAGACTATTCATGATAGTGAAGTAGGAGGGCACTTAATTTGTGGTCGAGAGAGCTGTATAGTTCTGTGTTGGATTGAAGAGATATCACTTTTTGTGGTAGGGATGGCAACAGTTTTGTGGGAGATGATAATACTACTTTTAAGGAGCATTACAACGTAAAAATAACCAATTTTAGGTCAATGTCAACAAAAGATAAATATAAAGGCTTATATGTTATAGTACATTGTGGCATTTGTTATATAAATATACTTTAAGGAAATACGAACTCGAATAGAATAATCTCTATAAATCGTCATTGAAGTTTCTAAAATTGCATATATTTATACTATAACAACTTTTAACGTAAAAACCATTCAAGTGTTTAGGTACTTATTTACTTTCAATACATTTGCATACTACTAAACACATGTTCACCGTTCCAGTTTATTATTCAATTATAATCAGTTAATGGCAAAATTTCAATATGTAATAGATTATTGTATGTTTTCTTTTGTCTTCCTGATATTCAACCATATAGTTGATCATCTGTGTACAAATGCTTTGCAAAAGTGTTCAAAACGACAAAACGTACTAAAATTTCGTTTCAGAGTTTATAATGTTGTTTTAAGATAATCCAATATTGTCAGAGATAAACACAGACACGCTCAACTCATCTAAGTGAAAAAACACTATCGTATTTGCTTTCTTATGTCTAAACGTGTATTGTTTCTAATGTTAAAACATAAAATGTAAATAGTTTTGCAGCACTTTCTGTGCTAGAAAAGGCTGCCAATGTCGCTTACCAATTATCTTCCTTTCGGTATTATTAATGACGAATGGATAATGAAATCTGAAAATACACAGTTCAAAACTAGAATTATTAGCGAAGGTATATAAATTATGCATAAATGTTTCTCTCCTAAATACATAATATAAAGTCTGGCAGGTGGTTAGGGTATCTCTGATGGGTAAAGGTTATATATATTTCAAGCTTTATGATTCGATTTTACAAATATCATTCGAGCAGCCTTATTAATTTCTCATGGGAGCAGCCGTGTATAATTAGTTCGGGAACGTCGTTGGAATACTTATAAAACAATATTTGCCGGTACACTACTGAACTGAGTTGAGCAAAATACATACATACTTCGAATATTATAAGTATGCTATGAAAACGCGTGGCGTTCAAACCGTATGCGTGGAACTTTTCGCGATAAAGTGTCACATATATAAACTACAAACAACGACAATAAATATCGCAATTATCTGTAATTTGGGAGGAAAATAATACCGTCGGCTAGAAAATCGCGAGTTCTCAGTGCTAGATGACATGTTACATAAAGAAGAATGTCAAGCCTTGATGGAAATAAGAATGACGCATTACAGACTGCCGAATGGGGGGAAGTTAAATTTGGAGAAAACTAACTTTTGCATTGAGATAGTGGTTCATGGCGACTTTTGCGAATGATACTTACATTTGGTTGTGTTTTTTTTTCATTCAATTGCAAACCTAAATTGTCTTGTAGATAAGGTGAATACAAATGAAATGAAATTTTCTTAACTGGAGGTTTTTACAATAAGTTAAATTCCATTGTATTGCTAACAGTTTCCTATCAAAATATATCTGTTAAGCAATACCCCCAAATAACTACTCTTCATTAATTATATACAAATAATTCACATGAGGTTACGTAAGCTATATTTTGTTTTTAAACTGAAAAAAGGCTTAATGCCGACACGTTGATAAAACTCATACAAAATTATCTGTAAACGAAATTCATTTACATGTTTATTTTTTTAATAAGAGTGTACGGATGTATTGTCGATAACAAAAAAGTTAAAAGCCATTTTCGACAGAGAAATACAACTTATGTACTTTAAGATACTAGAATGTCGGTATATATTAGCATCAAACACAATTATACAATTGTTGTGTAAAGGACATATTTAACTTACTTTGTTTTTCTTAATGTGTGCACGTGTTATTATAAGCCCCTAATGCGGTGCTTTGGTCCCAGCTTTAATAATTTAACTAGTGTTTTTGTTTAATGAATCTCGTTACTTATGTATATATATATATATATATATATATATATATATATATATATAAATTGTATATATGGGGAGCATATAGC
>VMBQ01006756.1:38582-52868 GCA_007657795.1 Dreissena rostriformis | reverse complement strand
AAAGGCGCCAAATACCCAGTACTCGGCATTGCGGTTGTTTTTTTAACATACAGCCTTACAATAAAGCTGTCGCGCATTCCGGTTCAGACAAACTGCCATTTTCACGCCTCGTGCAAACAAGTACGTCTACACCACAATTTATGACATCGGACATAGAGTTGTAATTTACGGACAGTCCACACCAGTGTATTAATATAATTCTTGTTTTGATTGCCCGGTGAATTCCGAGATTGGGTAATAAGTCTATTATATTTGTATATTTTCGTGTTCAGGTAGCAAGTGACGAGGGAGTTACAATAGTGTGTCCTAACACGATCTGTAATTTCGCTCCAAATAACGTATACTAGTATCTAGATTAAAATATGTTATACTATATTCTTTTCTTCTACAATTTCTAAAAGTTTCTTCGTTTTTTTCCCATACACTGTTCTGAAGTTACACGAAGCTCATTGATTGTCTGTGAACATAAAACAATTGTTGCGTGTTCTGAGAAAACCTACTCACACTTTCCCGTGCAACATTTAACGATCCAAACACTGTTGAACACGAAAAAAGCGCAAAAACAGCAACCAAATAGTTTTACATGCGATACTTTTTGTCGTAACTTATCATTAACAAACATTTTAAATTGCTCTTTCACGTATGTGAGAACAGTTCTAGCCCTTTGATGGTATTTGTGCTACTGTTCAATTTTATTGAGTTTGTTTTGCAATCTTTTTGTTATTGTATTATGAATTAAGAATAAATGCCTGTGTCTACGCGTGGGTTTTGTTTTCTCCAAACTAAGACATAGACCACTATTCACTGCGTGAGTAGTACGTGTCCTAAACAGGTCCAACGAGGAGGGCTTACCGAACTACAGTATGGTACTAGTCGATCCGCTTGCTGTCAAAGTCGGAAACCCACGAATATTCTTGAAAAAAACTGAGCGTTATGCATGAGCATAACGTTTCATTTGAGATCAGCCTGTGCAGTCAGCACAGGCGAATCAAGGACGACACTTTCCGCCTTCATGGTATTTTTCGTTGCGGACTGCACAGGCTAATCTGGGATAACACTTAACGCATACACATTACTCACAGTTTCCCCAGAACGAGGCTCATTCATTTAACTACATTACCGGGTAATGTATTCGATGAGGCTCGGAATATGTCTTACGTTGGTATCAGAAGTTTCTTGCGACGATCTCAATACACGTGTAGCTGTTACAATAGTATATGCGCGAATTTGTCCGTCCGTGATTGTGAAGACCGTACTTCATCATGCGTAATGCATTTTAAAATAAAACGACATAAACATTCACCACGTAGAAANGTAGGAGGAGATAGTGGCCAGGACGGACGGACAGACGGACGGACGGCGGAGAAAACCACATTATCCCCACCTTTTTTTTTTAAAGCGTGGGGATAATGAGTTTAAAAAAAAATTGACAAAAGGCACAACCCTTCACTTATACCTTTTCTTTTAGTTCTACACCCATCTATAAACAAATTTATTTGGCAGGGGATATCAATTCAACGAATTTGCTTGTTTATTATTCATATGACATTTGTTAATACACGTTATTTATTTTCGTGTGCTTAAAGGTTGGTGAACGACAGACTTATGGTCAACACGGAATTTCCAGGACAGGAAGTTGAGTACTACTCAGAGCACACGCGTGAATGGTCACGTGTTGAACCATTCATGCACGTGACGCCACCCATACGGCTGCGGGCTAGGTAAGTGTGCTATTTGCTCATTTTAAAAATCAGATCATTATAGAAAAAATAAACTTGGGCTTTCTAAATTCAATATAATTTTGTAATTAATAGCTGTAGAGAATGACATATTAACACGTTTTTATCGATTCGTTTGTTGGCTAATAACGATTTATTAAAAACCAATGTGGTATTATGCATTTGGTTTAATTTGGCTTAATCGAGAGACATGTACATACTCGGAATAATCAAAAATGGTTTTATAATGTCGAGAAAGTGAATATATATAATAAACGGAATTTCGATTGACACTAATTTAACGATTTGCAAGTTTGAACATGATATTGGTGTCTGTCGTTTGTTGATGTTATATTACGATTCATTTTACTTAAAATTGCGTCCGCTTTATCGTCGTATCTGTTTGTTTTTCAGCTCTGCCAGCGGCCGGTTAAAAAGCCGAGAGGTCGTTCTGGACCCTAAACAGACGTCATCATCAGTTGCCATCGCAGCTCATTCCATTGCTCACATGATCATTACCGTCGTTTTTGTTTGCACAGACTTCTTATTATTCAATTTCGTCATTTGAAACTGCAGGCGACTACAACTTTGGTGTCATTTATCTTCTATGCAAGTCACGTGCGTTATAACGCTATCATTTGAGAAACTACCAGTGACTCATCGGTTTCATGTCGTCTGCATACATGATATGCGATATGACGTAATCGCGTGAAGCTACACGGCGCTTAATACTCAGTTGCATGATCACTTATATTGTCGTGTGCACAAGTAACACGCGTTCATACATAATGTTTTGAATTTATACGTGACAGCATTTAGTGTCACAATGCCACGTGTTCACATGATTCCAGTGTTGATGACCTATAATGCTCACTTAAGTTGTCTTCACATGACAAATTCAGATTCGAATTTCTATGTCGAATGAACATATTTATTTGAGCAAAAGGATACATATGAACATCTTAACTAGCTAAACTCTAATTAGTCAATGCGCATAAGACGACTCATAGCGAACGCATGTCCATTATCATTGCTTAGTTCAGTTACCAAATTACTACAGTCAGGCACATATTATAAATTGTATACAAGAGAACGATTTTTTTCCCTCCTATAAAAACGACGCCCGGAATAGATGTTTTGCGACAGGTTCTTTTCTCCCAGTGTTTTCATATTGACATGTTTTTATATTTTAAGCAAATGCTAATAAAGAACTACTTTCCCTTGATCGTCTGTGACTATACGTCATAAACTGTAATTTGTACACATCGCGGTCTTCTTTTTGATATGGTAATGAATTATTTTGATCGGTGGAAGATGAAATGATCAAAGTTGCTTTGGTCCGTAGCAAAATGCTCCCATGCTAATTGTTTTTAAAGCCACGGTAGCGAAGTCTTCAATAGTCACGTGTAAATACTGAATTATTAAGCTTACCGGTTTGAAAAGTTAATGTGTTGATATTTTATAGGTAACGATTCGTACACCAAAGTACATTTTACCAAAAAAGTGTAAAATTGCCTTAACATATCCACAAAAATAGCAGTGGCCTTAATGCAAATGCAAGTTATAAATAAGTTACATTGTTTATGCTTCATTTAAACTTGGCTTTTGCAAATGGAGAAGATTAAGAAACTCTTCATAGCTAATTAGAGACGTTTAAAATAAACAAGAATGTATTATTGCGTAGCAGATGTTTTCTAATCGCTTTTTTATATAAAATAATAAACAGAATATTCTTTTTTTTAAACGAGCCTCACTCTGGGACAACGGGGTTTAATGGACACTTTCCGCTTGTATGGAATTTTTCTTTTAATGGTAGTCTCTTCTAAGCAATAATCCAGTTTTTAAGCAACGTGACGGCTTTTCATGCAATGTCCGTTGCGATGAAGAAAGCTTATTTGCAGACTGGAACATGTTGATGGTATTTTTTATTAATTCATTACCATATCAAACAGAAGACCGCGATGTGTTCAATAGAGAACAACCCATAAACTGCGAACCTACTTATGTTATGCTCCGAAATAATGAAGTATACTTTATATATTCCTAAGAAGTTTCATGAACACTGACCCCGGGTTCGCACGAAGAAGCTTGATGAGTAATTTCTAAGTTGATTCACGAATATTCTTTCCATGAACGGCCGCTTAACAAAAGAAAAGACAAGATTGATCACGGACTTTTATGGTGGCCTTCTTAAATTTCGTATTTCATCCTGACATGAAAATTTGACACACAATTAAATTATGTAACTTATCTGTTCAATATTAGTTATTGCGTTTTATTGCAATCTGAAAATAGGCAGCTTAAGCTAGTTTTGTTATAACAAACTTAAGGTTTGTGGAGAAATTAAAGAACCTTTCCGCTGAAATTGATTTAACTGTGCTGAGTTGTTCATTAAATGGAGAATAAAACGGTGCTTAATTAACTGTTGTTGTTGTTGTTGTTGCTTGTCACTGATATTAAGACATTGCTATTATCTAAGAATAGCAATTCATGCACATACATCTTACTCAATTAAGTGTCAAAACAAATTTTAGAATTTCGTTCCTTTGGTGCTACAAGGACAATCAAAATCATTTAAAAGATAGCATTAAATATAATAAAATACTTGTATTATAAAATACTTATAAAAAAACGGGACGTTTGCAGATGGTTGGATTTTTACAAAGTGCTGATATGTCACAAACGCATACTTGGCGATTAAGACACATTGATCATGATTATAAAACTAATGTATATACTCCGGAAACTGTTGTTCTCTTAATGATCGAGTTAGAACGAATAAGGCCTGTTTATTTATTTTAGATTTTTTTATAACCGAATATTTTCACACCTTCCACAGATGCTGGATGCGCACATTGTCATCAAATCCTAATGTAAAGTAAACACAAAGGTATCTCCGCCATCGATGACACACATGTCCAAGGTGTAAATAATAGCTATGTTGTGTTGGTTTACTTTTTTACTTTTTAAATCAACCTTTCAACATATAAATGGGACTTCTGGATTGACTTAACATAATATATTAAGGCAGGCAAACGTTAAAGTTACATAAACACTTAATGAATTCCGTAATCCGCAATAAAAAGGTCATACTGTCAAACAGTGTATTTTTTAAAGAATTGATTTTTATAAGTTATACAAAAATCATACATTATGTCGCCAACTTATAAGATCATCAAAACAGTGTAGTCACAGACGGTCATATAGTATCAGCTGTAGTACTGTTGCTACACAAACGCTTATAAGTGCTGATCTTTTACATTGTTGACACGAACTCCGGGTTATGAATAAGCAGACAATTGCTATGAGAATTATTAACCTGTATTCATTTTTCATCTCTGGCTTATGCTGTAATGTTTAATTCAGGTTTTCTTTACTACAAACAATACATAAAAAACGCCATATGTCCTAAACACAAAGTTGATATATGTTTGTTATTAACATGATTTATCGTTTAGATGTTAAAGTAGTAGACACACAATTAATTAAGCACACATGCGTGTTTTATAGCATGTCTTTTATTTATATTTGACACATAACCACTATCACGGTATTTAGTAACGCTATAGCTTTTAATGATTTGAACGTTGCAGCAAAACTATCGTTATTGAAGGTTTCAGTCAGGTGTAATAATAGTTTTCGTAATGAGGAATCTAGACTAGATAGACTTTTACCGCTAGGTCAGATTAGACTGTATGTTTTTTCAGTATATACTGAATAAGTGACATCCCTTAAGTTCTTAGTGGTATATTGATTTCTTCTATATGCTACCTATTCATGCGAAATATAACATAAATACTAAATGTCATATTGAACACATTGATGTGTGTAGAGTGGGTTAAATTAGGAACAGCTTCTAACTCATGGTTCAGGTTCCAATTGTAATTTTAAGAGTACGCATGCTTTATTTGAAATCAAACATGATTACGGAAAACGTACGTATTCGGTGTTCGTATTTAAAAACTAATGTTACTTTATAGTATACTTAAATTGAACGTTAACACAAAGTTTCACATGCAGAAGTATTATTGAAACTGTTCAAGAAAAAGCCTTTCAACCCTATTAAATGTTTTTAACCATTTTACTCTATTCCTAAACATTTAAGAGCATTATATTAAATTTTGAAATTGTATTTGCAATGATAATTCAAATTTACAATTCATACACAACAACAATTGCTACAGCAACGTCCTCTGAGATATCATGACTTCATACTATGTTTGAAACAATTAAATATGTAAGGCGTGATGCTGTAAAAGGACCGAATGAAAAATGACAAAACACGCTTTATGTGTTTAATTTAATTCACAGTTGAGCCTGTCTCATAATCAACACACGGTTATATCACCTGTACCTATCATTGACGTAATGTAGTTTTCTTATGACACTTGAACATGCCATGCGCTCATTAAAACCCACTTCGAATACAAGACAGAATTGTATCACGCATGGACAGTTTCATATGCCTGGGACGAAACCATTTGTTAAATATAACAACGCCCAAGAAAGGCAAACCAAACAGTCAGTAACCTTTGCAAAGTATAATTTCCTGTTAATGTATATGGTTTTCATTGTAATTTATGATTGTTTACAGAAATTACATGATCAATTATTAGCAGAATGGAACTATTTAATTTATAAATCATTAAAATCAATTTGTAATTAATTAATATTATAGAAAACTTTATATTATTAGTTGAGTGTTCGTTTGCAGATCCATCTATGAAGAGACGCCAATGATACAAATAATTATAAATTGTTGGATGCTGACTGTACGGAATGCATAAACCACAATATGAATTTGAACAATTTAAAAACACACAATAACACAGCAAACTAACGTCTATATATAATACTTATCACAGGATGGAGCCAACATTATTTTTTTCATTTTACGTGAGACCTTACACTTTGTTTAACAAAAACACAAATAATAATATCAAGTATCAATCGGAAATAGTATTTATAATATCAAAGCCTACTCGGTGTTTCTTTCAGAGCTCGTGTATTAATAACAAGGGTATTTAACTGTTTAAGCCTTGATTAGTCAAATGGATAACCACAAAAAACTGTTTATTACAATTATGTGCATGTTGTGTTGTTGTTGACCGATGTATAAAGAATAGAACTTTTTATCCCACTTTAATGCGATTCGTTTAACTGAATTTCCGTAAAACAAAAGATGAAAAAAACGTTGGCCATAGATATCTAGGCTTTTGAAAAGTTTGTTTCTTTATACGAACGACACAAACAAAAAGAACAGTATAATCGAAAGTGACGCAGCGACCGATGAAGCTCCTGCAATCAAAAGAAATGTGATTACTTAAATATATTTAGCAAATTGCTATGTAATTATCGGAAACTTAATTGTCTCGTACTCCTTATAACACGGAATCGTAAAATGAATTCACGATCGTCAAGTTTGTAGTAAAACATTAGGTTAATTTGCTCTCGATTGTTAAGTTATGACTTGCAAGCATGTAGTTTATTGAATAGATTTTATCTCATTAAAATCTTTGCTTTTAAATTCTCTCACATTATCAATATTATTTAATATATTTCAACTGTATATCTTCAAGTCTTTACAGACACACACCGTGGTCGTATATAATAACTACTAGAGTAAAAATAGGTTTATTCATACTATTATTTTGTTGTACTATTTGATTCTAAAGGTTAATGGTGTTCTTAGTTATTTTAATACATAAAAATGATTTGTAAATGTTGAGTTACAATATAAATACAGTTAAACAATAAAGATGTTCATTATTATGGGTTTACCTCCAACGCACTTCCCAGCTGTTCCTATGACATACCCAGTCTTGCATTCACATTTGTCTGTGGCTGCGGTACCCGAGCATTTGGAGTTGACGTCTAGTGCGGTGCATGTGGCGTCAGCTTGGCATACTTTAATGGAATAAAACACTGCTTATCTGATTCGAATGGTTTAATTAAGATATATTGTTCAATACATCGTCATATTCGCCAACACGTTAAACAATGATTTGATGCATTATAATTAAAATTCAAAGCAATAGGAATTATTTAACACATTGAAATTTAAAATGCAATTCCTATTTTAACCATTAAGACGTACCTTTGCTTGCGCAGGCACTTGTCCCGTCCATTATAGTTGGACATTTACATGAGTTGGTCGTACCGTCGAAATAGCCATTTATAACAATTGAGCATTCGTTTCCAGTCGCCGTGCAAGCAGCAATACCTACAGCTGTTTAAACGTAAAGTGTATAGAATTAATGAATACTATTACAAAATTAATGCTACTGCCCATATGGAACTCACTAATGCCACTCGTAAAATGTAATAAAGTTACCATGAACAATTTTAGACATTTGTTTAACTTCTATACATCCCCATTTCTGATTTTGATTTTTTGAGAATCTTATTTAAAACTGAATAAATTGATTATCCTCCTCCGTTTTGTATTGATATCATTTTCAAAAGTTTGTAATATCAAAGCGTACCTCCAACGCACTTCCCAGCTGTTCCCATGGTATACCCAGTCTTGCATTCACACTTGTCTGTGAGTGCGGTACCGGAGCATTTAGAGTTGTCGTCTAGTCCGGTGCATGTGGCGTTAGCTTGGCATGCTTAAATTGATTAAACAATGATTTTAATACTGACATGTGATAATAAAGATATAATGTCCATTGGCTAATACTTCTAACAATGATTTTGAGTTTTAAGGCACATGCATTTCCGATTTTATTTTAAAACCGTGTACAGTGAACATTGTTAGCTTAGTAAATACTAACGCGTTTGACATGGTGAAAAATAGTGTATGTCTCAGGTACGCGTTTTAAAGAACTCATGCAATAATGTTATACACTAATCATCAGATATGAAGAAACCTCAACGGAATGCGGTATATGTATTGAACATGTTCTGAAAGGCTTCGACTTCGTAAGATAGGTTGGAGTGAAACTGTCATATTGCATTTGTGAAAGAAACATTTAAATTCGACACATTAGATCAATTGTGTAACATATGTTAACTAATGAGTTTGAAATGTTGAATAAATATGAAGACTACAAACGATCGCAAAAATGTGGGCAACAAAATAAAAACTATTTAACCAAATTGTCCGGATGAAAGGGAACTTCAAATCATTTTGAAGATTTATGAACTAAAATATTTACGGTAGGTATTCACTGAAACTGATTGTTTTAATAATAATGTCAATGTATAGTATTTGAACAACATGCTTATAAATAAATTAAGTTTCAAAACAATGCAAATAATTGAATAAACAATTTCAAGATATAAAATGCAAAACGTAATTTGTCCATTGCTACGTACCTTTTCCTGTGCAGACACTAGTGCCTTCCATTATAGCTGGACAGTTACATGTGTTGGTCGAGGTGTCGCAATAGCCATTTGTCAAAACAGAGAATTCGTTTCCATTCGCCGTACAAGCAGCAACACCTACATATTTGTAAACGTAAAGTGTATGAATTAATGCATTCTATTATATAATTATTGCTACTTTATATATTAAAATCATTTATGCAAGTCATAAAAAGTAACAAAGGTACCATTGCCAAATTTAGACATTTGCTTATCTTCTGTACGTACATCCCCCTTCATGATTTTGTTGTTTTAAGAATTCTTATTAAAACTGAACTAATTCCTTACACTCCTCCGTTTTTTATTGAAATAATTTTCATATTTTGTAATAACATTATATTCAGGCGTACCTCCAACGCACTTCCCAGCTGTTCCCATGACAAACCCAATCTTGCAATCACACTTGTCTGTGAGTGCGGAACCGGAGCATTTGGAGTTGACGTCTAGTCCGGTGCATGTGGCGTTAGCTTGGCATGCTTTGATGAAATTTAATTATGCATTTCAGACTGACATGTTTTATACAGATAAATTGTACGATACATCGTCTTATTGGCCAATACTTTAAAAGATGTTTGAAGTTCTAAGGTACAGACTTTTCCGTTTTTATTTAAAATGAGTGTCGAGTCAACAATGTTAGAATAGTGTTGACTAACATTTAACATGGTGAAAAACATGTTGTATGTTTCAGGTACGCGTTTTATAGAAATTATGCAATAATATTTTACATTACTCAACAGACATAAAGAAATCTCAATGAAATTCTGTAATTGTATTGAACATGTTCGGAAAGGCTTCGACTACGTAAGATAGGCTGGAGTTAAACTGTCACCTTGCGTTTGTGTAAGACACATTTAAATACGACTAATTAGTTGAAGTTTTTAACATATGTTTACTTATTAGTTTTAGATGTTGAATAAATAAGAAGATGACAATCGATCGCCGATATGTGTACAACAAAGATTTCTGTTGTTAAGTATTTACGGAACGAAGTATCTGTAATGTTTCCTGTTTTTCATTTTGCCTATATTTGCTTCTGTTAAGTATAAATTTATGCCCTTCTGTATTATATTTGAACAAAATGCTGAACTACAAATTAAGTTACAAATTAATGAAAATAATTTAATAACAAATTGCAAGATATAAAATGCAAAACGTTTTTTGACCATTGCTACGTACCTTTTCCTGTGCAGGTACTAGTCCCTTCCATTATAGCTGGACATTTACATTTGTTGGTCGTGGTGGTGTCGCAATAGCCATTTGTAACAACAGAGCATTCGTTTCCATTAGCCGTGCAAGCAGCAACACCTACAGCTGTGTTAACGTGAAGTATATGAATTAATGCATACTAGTATACAATAAGTGCTACTTTATATATTTAACTCAATAATGCAACTCATACAAAGTTGCAAAGGTACCATGATTTTGTTTAGACATTTGCTTATCTTCTGATCGTGCATCCGCCTTTATGATTTTGTTTTTTGAGAATCCTAATTAAAACTGACCTAATTCCTTACACTCCTCCGTTTTTTTATTGATATAATTTTCATATTTTGTAATAAACGTGTGTTACATTATATTCAGGCGTACCTCCAACGCACTTCCCAGCTGTTCCCATGACATACCCAGTCTTGCATTCACATTTGTCTGTGAGTGCGGTACCCGAGCATTTGGAGTTGACGTCTAGTCCGGTGCATGTGATGTTAGCTCGGCACGCTTTAATGGAATAAAACAATGCATTTCATACTGACATGTTTAAATTAAGATATATTTACAATACATCGTCTTATTGGCCAATACTTTAATAGATGTTTGAAGTTCTTAGGAACAGAAATTTCCTTTTTTTATTTAGAAGGAGTAAACACTGAACACTGTTAGAACAATTTTTTTATAACGTTTGAAATGGTGAAACATATGATATAGTTATTAGGTAAGCGTTTTATAGAAATTATGCAATAATATTTAACATTACTCAACAGACACAACGACATCTCAATGAAATTTTGTATTTGTATTAAACATGCTCTGAAAGGCTTCGACTACATAAGTCTGGAGTAAAACTGTCAAATTGCATTTGTGTTAGAAACATTTAAATACGACTTATTTGTTGAATGTTTAAACATATGTTTACTAATGAGTTTTAGATGTTGAATATGTATGAAGATTACAATCAATCGCCGCAATGGTGGCAACAAAAGAAAGACTAGTTCTACAAATTGTCCGGATAAAAGAGTACTTTAAATCAGTTTGAAGATTTCTGTGCTAAAACCTCTACGGAAGGTAGTCACTGTAATTGTATTTTTTAATAATAATGTCAACGTTTCCTGATTTTCATTTATTTTGTCTATATGTTCTTCTGATAAGTATTTATTAATGCCCTTCTGTATCATATTTGAACAAAATGCTTAATTATAAATTTAGTTTCAAAATAATGCGAATGATTAAATAAACAATGTCAAGGTATAAAATGCAATAAGTTTGTTATCCATGGCTTCACGTACCTATCCCCGTGCAGGCACTAGTTCCTTCCATTATAGCTGGACATTTACATTTATTGGTCGTGGTGGTGTCGCTATAGCCATTTGTCACAACTAAGCATTCGTTTCCATTCGCCGTGCAAGCAGCAACACCAACAGCTGTGTACACGTAAAGTATATGAATTAATGCATACTATTATAGTATTAGTGCTTCTTTATATATTAAACTCAATAATGCACCTCATAAAAAGTTGAAACGGTACCATGAACACATTTAGACATTTGTTTATCTTCTGTACATTCCCCTTTATAATTTTGTTTTGAGGATCCTAATTAACACTGCACGTATACTTTACCCTCTTCCGTTTTTTATTGATATATTTTTATAAGTTTGTTATATAAGTGTGTTAAACTATGTTAAGGCGTACCTCCAACGCACTTCCCAGCTGTTCCCATGACATACCCAGTCTTGCATTCACATGTGTTTGTGATTGCGGTACTGGGGCATTTGGAGTTGGCGTCTAGTACGGTGCATGTAGGGTCAGCTTGGCATGCTTTAAAGGAATTTAATAATGCATTCAGACTGACATGTTTAATAAAGATATATTATAAGATACATCGTCTTATGGGCCAATACTTTAAACAAAGTTTGAATTTCTTAGGCACAGACATTTTCTTTTTTATTTTAAATTAGTTTACAGTGAACAATGTTTGAATAGTTAGTGAAAAAACATTAGGCATGAAGAAATTTCAATGACATTCTATATCTGTAATTAACATGTTCCGAAAGGCTTCAACGAAATAAGAAGGCTCTGGTAAAACTGTTATATTGCATGTGTGAAAGACACATCAAATTACGACTGATTAGTTGCTTTTTAAAATATCTTAACTAACAAGTTGTGCATATGTNAAAAAATAAAAAAAAAAAAAAAAAAAAAAAAAAAAAATACAATCAATCTCCGCAATGTGTACAACAAAGCAAATACAATGCCAAAACACAGTCAATATAATTGTGTTTTTTTAACATAATGTCGATGTTTCTTCAGTTTCATTTTTTCTATATAATATGCATTCTGTCTAGTATTAATTGCTACCGTTTAATATAATACCTGAACAGAATGCGTAACTGATATTCAAGTTAAAAACAATACGAATAATATAATGAACACACTGAAATTATAAATTCAATACGTATATATCCATTGCTACGTACTTCTTTCTGTGCAGACACTAGTCCCTTCCATTATAGCTGGACATTTACATGTGCTGGTCGAGGTGTCGCAATAGCCATTTATCACAACAGAGCATTCGTTTCCATTCGCCGTGCAAGCAGCAACACCTACAGCTGTGTACACGTAAAGTATATGAATTAATGCATACTATTATAGTATTAAACTCAATAATGCACCTCATGAAAAGTTGCAACGGTACCATGAACAAATTTAGACATTTGCTTATCTTCAATACGAACATTCCACTTTATAATTTTGTTTTTGAGGATCCTAATTAACACTGCACTTATTTTATACCCTCTTCCGTTTTTTATTGATATATTTTTATAAGTTTGTAATATACGTGTGTTATACTATGTTAAGGCGAACCTCCAACGCACTTCCCAGCTGTTTCCATGACATATATAATATAATGAATGCCACTACGAATAGTGAATGCAATACTGCCACTTATTTTTTTTTGTTAAGGTTCCGTAACACAATTTTGACATTTGCTCAACTTCTGTNACACGTGTTCCATTATATTAAGTCGTACCTCCAACGCACTTCCCAGCTGTTCCCATGACATACCCAGTCTTGCATTCACATTTGTCTGTGAGTGCGGTACCGGAGCATTTGGAGTTGGCGTCTAGTCCGGTACATGTAGGGTCAGCTTGGCATGCTGCAATTATTTTTACCGCATTTGGAAATCAGTATAAAGATGTTTGGCAAATTCGTTTTAAAATGTCACAATAATTTCTTTCGATGTTTGAAAAATGCTATGTTTGCAGGCATTTGCTGGCATTTCTTTTAATTATTAAAACAACTGTGATTGGCGAATAATGTAAACTTGACATGTTATGGTAACTGCGTAGAAAATCGTAAACAGTTCAAGTTTAACTCCAATTTATTAAACAACCAAAAATGTATCAATAAATGTCATTTATTCTCTAACATACATTCAATTGTACATGTGTTGGCATCCGCCGTCGCAATGGCGACACATAGGCATTTTTCGGTCACCGTGTCACAGAATGAGTTCTGTATATTGATGCATTCGGTACCAGTTATACTACAGGTAGTGTCACCAACAGCTGTAAAAACACACAAAGTCATGTATAATATTGGTATATTTGTTTTAATTCAGATGAGATTCCTTTCGGATGACGTTTTATGATACTATTACTTAAATACACTTCAAAATCGAGCTGGAAATTGTATTACAAAAAAATAAATATAATCATATTATAATACGTGTAAACACCAGCATAACAGTCCCCAACAATAACCACTAGGAACAGCAATATTGTGGTTAATGTTCCCTGGAATAAGTTTGAGCTGGATTTTGATGCATATATAAATGTACCGAAAAAAACAACATTTAAAACTTAGCGAAGTTAAACATATTTTGAAACACGTTGATTTTGTATTACACTATTTTCACAATATTAAAAAAAAATCAATATTAATGTATAATAATAATAATAATAATAATAATAATAATAATAATAATAA